>JANRGW010039091.1:0-17224 GCA_024733675.1 Psilopsiagon aymara
CAACCCTGCGTGCACCAACACATCCACCCCTCCATGCACTGACCACTGCACCCAACCCATCCATCCATCCATGCACCAACCACTGCACCCAACCCATCCATCCATCCATGCACCGACCACTGCACCCAACCCATCCATCCATCCATGCAGCGACCACTACACCCAACCCATCCATCCATCCATGCACCGACCAATGCACCCAACCCTGCGTGCACCAACACATCCACCCCTCCATGCACTGACCACTGCACCCAACCCATCCATCCATCCATGCACCGACCACTGCACCCAACCCATCCATCCATCCATGCAGCAGCCAATGCACCCAACTCATCCATCCATCCTTGCACCGACCAATGCACCCAACCCTGTGTGCACCAACACATCCACCCATCCATGCACTGGCCACTGCACCCAACCCATCCATCCATCCATGCAGCGACCAATGCACCAAAATCATCCATCCATCCTTGCACCGACCAATGCACCCAACCCTGCGTGCACCAACACATCCATCCATCCATGCACCGAACAACACACGCAACCCATCCACCCACCCATGCACCAACCAGTGCACCCAACCCTGCATGCACCAACCCACCCATCCATCCATACACCAACCAATGCACCCAACCCTGCATGCACCGACCCATCCATCCATCCATGCACCCAACCCTCCATGCACCAACCCACCCATCCATCCATATACCAACCAATGCACCCAACCCTGCATGCACCGACCCATCCATCCATCCATGCACCAACCAACGCACCCAACCCTGCATGCACCAACCCAGCTATCCATCCATACACCAACCAACACACCAAACCCTGCATGCACCAACCCATCCACACATCCATGCCTCAGCCAATCCATGCATCCATGCACCAATCAAGACACACAACCCTGTGTGCACCAACCAATCCATCCATTCATGCAACAACCCACAAATGCACCAACTTGTGCACCCTCCCATGCTTGCCTCAATCCATCCATCCATGGACGAATCAATTCATCCATCCATTCATGCAACAACCAATGCACACACCCCCCAACTTGTGCACTCGCCCGTGTAGGCGCCAACCCTACCTATCCACATACACACCAATCCATCTATCCCTGCATGCACCAGCCAATGCACCCATGCACACACCCACCCATGCATCCACCAACCCATTCATCCATGCACCAAACCACAAATGCACCCATGCATGCACCAACTTGTGCACCAACCATGCACTCCTACGCCCACATACTGCCCAGCCATGCATGCACCCACCTATCTCCCATACATCCAGCCACAAGCACCCCAATTTATGCACCCATTTCCCAACACATCCACCCATCCATGAAACAATCCACTCTCCTATCTGCATCCCAACTCAGCAACCAGCCCCCCCCCATACTCACCCATATATGCAGCATCCAACCACCCATGCATTAGTGCATCCACCCACTTCCTCCTGCACTTGGACCCAGTCATTATATATATTTTAGACAGACAACCATATGATAAAGGTACATATTGGTCCTTCCACAGTGAAATCAGGAGGGAGGTGGCAATGTGTGCTGATGGATGACCATAAACCACCCCTACCAGGAAACACAGAGCACAAACAGCAAAGAGCTGTTTGGGGGGCACCTGCAGGTGAAGATCCCCAGGAAGAAAAAGCCTGAAGCTGAACTGGTTGATACAGCTCTAAGTCCATTACATGCAGACCCATTTCTCCTTGGGATGCACAGGAAAATGTTCTTCTCTCCAGTTCACTCAAATTTGAGAAACTCATCAGGGATTGAAAACAAAGGGAGAACAGGCAATTGCCTTTCCCCTGTACGGGTATTTATGAGGATCTGGTGAAAAGAGACTACAAGAAATTTGGAAAGGGACTTTTTACAATGGCATTTAGAGCTAGGACAACAGGGAATGGCTTTAAGTTGAAAGAGGGTAGATTCAGGTTAGGTACAAGGAAGAAATCATTCACTATGAGGGTGCTGAGGCGCTGGCACAGGGTGCCCAGAGAAGCTGTGGCTGCCCCATCCCTGGCAGTGTCCAAGGCCAGGTTGGACAGAGCTTGGAGCAACCTGCTCTAGTGGAAGGCGTCCCTGCCTGTGGCAGGGACTTGGAACTGGATGAGCTTTAAGGTTCCTTCCAAGCCAAACCATTCTGTGACTCTATGAAATGTACTTTCCCATTACTCATAATGTTTGCTTATACCTTCTTCATTTTTCCCTTAATCCTTTTTCTACCTAATGCTGGGAGATGAGATGACCTCCCTTTGGTCTGACAGCACCCAGTGGTCAGTGCTGGCTGGGACAACAAAGTGCCTGCTCCAGCCTCCAAACCCAGACATGGTGGTGGTGGGCAGCACCAGCATGAGGAGCTGAGCACCCTCCTTGCTGGAAGGGGGCTGAGCACGGACAGATGCAGTCAAAAATACAGCATAAAGCTGTTTAAAACCTCTGGACCATAACTGCAAGCCCTGAATGTGGAATTCAGATGCAGACTGTTAGGGTCACCCTGAGTGGGTGCCACTGCTGAAGTTGCTCTGTTGTTCCTGGTTTTCATTGGTTTGCAGTGGGGTTCATGGCCAGAAGCAGCATTTGAAGTCCGTGGCCACTAAAGGATTTCAGGTTTCTGGAAAAAAACAACCAAACCAACTCCCCAAACCCTCAATTCAGGCTAAAACTTGAGCAAAAAGACCTCACCACAGAGCTGAAGCTTTTCCCCGGTGCCTCAAACTAGAAATAACGTGGGACGAGGTGGTGAAGGTTTCCACTGCTCTGAGTCAGCATGAATGACATGTGTCTGTAACATGAGGTGCTGCATGTCACATCTTGCCATGGTGCATATGGCTTCTGGCAGGGTTAAAAAAAAGAAATCAAGCCTTTGCTGTTCTGTCTTTAGTCTCAAGTGTGATGTGGAGGAAACTGTCCCAGTGAATTGGCAAAATGGGCTGAGGAGAGACAAGAGGCACTGCACCACTGAGAGTGTCAAGGGAGGGAGGCAGCAATGATCTGCAGCTTCTCCCCCTCACATAAAATAAAAGGAGGTGGCAGAGCAGCTCAGTAACGTGAACTCACTGAGACTCACACTGAAGGCACGTGGACGCATCCATTGGCACTGGAAAATCCCATCCTCTGCATTCCCAAAGAGCTCCGCACTCTGTCATGACACTGAAGCCAACAAGAAATCAGATCTCTAACTTGGATTACGATCTTCTCCAGCTAAATCAACTGAAGCATGAACTGGACTATGTAATCCCTTCAATGTGAAAAATGGATGTGTGTGTATCCGTACATATCCCCCAAAGCCCAAAGCTTTACAAAAAAGGTTCATTTTGCTTTTGCCTTATTCTTGCACACAAGGGGATGAATCAGAAACTCAGCCCCTCAGCTCATTGCAGCTGTACTGAGCTCGTGCTGATGCAAACGAAAGGAGGGTAGAAATGCAGTGTCCTTTTCCCAGAAAAAGCAGAGCATTGAGTTATTATTTTTTAACTTATCTACATTAATTTCTTAAAACACAATGACTTTTAATAAAACTGAACCAGTGGCACTGAACATGGTGGCTTGATATTCACTGTAATATTGCAACAAATAGAAAACAAAACCTCACAAATTTTAGGTGAAGTCAGGCCACTGCAGTGACTGAAGTATTTGCTGGACCAGCTGGACCAGGAGGTTCTTGAGACACTGAGTCCATTCCATACAGACCTGTTTCTCCTTGGGATGCACAGGAAGATGTTCTTCCCTTCAGTTCACTCAAATGTGAAAAACCCATCAGGCTTGAAACCAAAAGGAGAACAGGCGATTGCCTTTCCCCCGTGTGGGTATTTACGAGGATTTAGTGAAAGGAGACTACAGGAAATCTGGAGAGGGTCTTTTACAGGAGCATTTAGAGATAGGGCAACAGGGAATGGCTTTAAGCTAAGAGGGTAGGTTCAGATTAGACATGAGGAAGAAACCTTCACTATAAAAGTGCTGAGGTGCTGGCACAGGTTGCCCAGAGAAGCTGTGGCTGCCCCATCCCTGGGAGTGTTCAAGGCCAGGTTGGATGGGGCTTGGAGCAGCCTGTTCTAGTGGAAGGTGTCGCTGCCTGTTGTAGGGTGTTGGAACTGGATGAGATTTAAGGTCCCTTCCAACCCAAACGATTCTGTGAGTCTATGATTAGAAATAGCCCAGTCTGCTGTCAAGAGGTAGTATTTCCCATGCTCAAAATGTCCTTTTCAAATGCAGACTGAGTTTTGACAACTGTATTCTTCCCTTTGCCCCACCTGTCCATCATGTTTAAGATTACCATGTGATTTAAATTAGAGCACAGTAACGAATGTATATTTCTCACTCTGCTCTGCAGTGCACCTTGACACAAATTAACCTCAAAATTAGTCATGTAGCAGAGGTGTCAGTCATCAGCTTGGCACATGAAATGAAAAATGTTAAGTAACTTTCAACTTGGCATGCAAATTCTTACATAGATATGGTAATGGCATATCCTGCTCACAAGGAAAGAAAGAGCAGTAGGCTCTAGCAAGGAAGCATCACTTGTTCCTAAGGAAAATGATTCAAAACTACAAATGAAGAACAAGATTAATTTAACTAATCAGTTTTGGGTTTCTTGCTAGCTGATTTAAATCATGATGAGAGTTGTTTATTAAAACCCCACATTTGAATCAGTGCCCCTTAATGAGACTGCAAGCCTATGAACATAAGCCTATAATAGCAATAAGACTTCACAGAAAGAATAGCTTTCACAAGAATACTTCCAGGGCGGGAGGAACATCATCCTTGCTTTGGAAAAGAAATACAACTCGCCAAGCCAAGCAATTTTCCTCCTCTAAGCTCTTAACCCTGCAAAAATATCTGGAATAGGGCAGTAAGTCATGGAATATTCACAGCCGCATTATGAGAGTACAACTGAACTTGTGATCCTTTTCACTCACTGTCGGAGAGGAAGATGAAGTACTGCTGGAATAACTTAAAAGACAGGTTTGAATTCCCTAAATTTTGCAGGTTGTCCTGCTATGCATCTCCCTTTTGAGGGCTGCAAGCTGTTGGAGGTTGAGGATGGCTGAAGGATGCTGGATGCCACTCCAAGCACCACTGTGTTCCTTTGCAGATGCTGCATTCTTTCCAAAATGCTGCTTAAGGGCAACATCCCCGGTACCAGAGCAGATACTCTCATAATTGCACCTCAGATCTCTGAACTGAAGATGTCTTTGTCTTCCCTATGAGTCAAAGTCAAAGCACAAAAGCATTCTTAACCAATCTATAACAAATGCAGAAACATGATTTTCACTGGGAGTTGTACATGTATTCAGGTATTTAAATGGACAGCATCCACTGAAACAAGTTCTACAGACCAGAAAGTGAAGGTTGATAAATACAAACACACAATGTATGTAGTCATATAATCCACTTGGCTTCCTACTCCTTTTGACTTCAGGGAATTTGGGATTGCTCCTGGCAGAGTGCATCAGTACCACCTCTTGGCCTCTCCCTCTATTTGCAAACATGGCACTAACCTCTATTTCCATGCTGCCTGGTGCTCCTGCTGCACTCCCAGCTCCTGGGCTCAAGTTGTGTGTCTCCCAGGTATATTTCTTCCCTTTCTGGAAGCATAACATGGGATGAAAGCTTGAAGAATGACCTTCACTGCACTAAGATCAATCACCCAAAGATAGAGGGAAACGCAGAGCATGAGATGCCCTGTGGTCGCATCCTCCCAGGATGCTGGTTGCAGGATATCACTGGTACAAGCCCTGGGGACTTCAGGGGCTTCAGTACTGCAACAAGTCCTTGAGCATGGTCCTGTCCTGACCAAAATGATGGTGGTTCTGGGGCTATATCAGGCTCCAATCCCTGTTACCACCCACTAGGGCACAGAGCCCTCGGGTGCCAGCATCTGCAAGCAGGAGCCCTGCTGTGCCTTGTCAGTGGGTGCTGAGCAGAGTCTGTTTCAGTAACTTCTTGGCCTCAATGATAAAGCTGCAGATCATCAGATCTGAAGTCCCAAGAACGATTTTCTTTGCCCTATTTCTTCCCCCAACAATCTGCAAGAGCAGTATCACACCTTTGTGTCACGCTGCCCTGCAAATCCACTTCCAAAAGACTGCCGTGTTTCTTCAAAGAGCATTTCCAGTGCTTAGCAAGATCTCCCATAGCCCTTGACTTTGCAGCTGGCAAAGTTTACAACATGTTTACAATACCCTGCATAATTTGGCTATGAGATAATGTATAGTATAGTCCTTCAGTGGTGCACAGTGGGAGAAGAGCAAGTGAAAAAATAAAAGAAGGTGATACAAAGCCAAGAAAAACAGATGGTAGCGAGCTCTCCAAGGGGCAAGAATGAATAAATAACTGCAGATATTCCTTTTTGTGAGGAAAAATATATTGTCAAATCAATAACACAGAGTTTAGGAAATGCAAACTAGATGAAATGTGCATTTTTTCAGTATTAAACCATGGCACTTCATCAGGATGGTCTGTACTGCACGTGTTTGCTTAAATGAAACAGAGAGAAGCAGAAATAGCATTGATCTGAAAAGTTCTTGTTTGACCTCAAGGTGAAATTTCGTATTTGCTGGGAAGTTCTGCTACAGATAACAAGCCAAACTGGTCAGGAGTCAGTCAGAGTGCCCCAGCAGTTTCCATGCTGTTTAGCAGTGTTATCCCTTTGACAATACAAGGCAGGGCTTAGATCTTAGCAGAACTCCTCAATTCTTACAGAAACTTTGCTGATCCTGCTATTAGGGCTGCAGGAAACTATTTACTTTACACTGTGCATGCTTCTAAAATGATTCACTGAGACCCTTTCTCTTTTTTTGATCACATCAGGTCAAGCTCCAGAGGGAACATAAAAGAGACACTTGAAAATAGCCAACTATACAAATGGTGTATTCCAGCAGAAGATTCTTTCGCCTCTTTTTAAGTCAGCCAGAGGAAGCCAAGCAACATATGGGATGCATGAAAGTTGCTCTCTGCAAATCTGTCAATCCGATTCAGCGACGCCGTGCATCAACCCCAGCTCTGCTATTAGTGCAGGCCTCCCAGCATAGGGGCTGCCAACTGGCCCGCGCTCAGCTCCTCACCATGAGACAAACCATCTCCTGCTATCTATGGGCCCAGAGAGCAAAAACCTGCGAGGCACCAAAGCCCATGTGCTCTCACTCTGTAGCCATGGTGCAAAAACAACTGCTGCAGCATCAGCAGTGCTTGTCTGGTCACTCACGGGGGGTGGAGCTGCAGCCTCCACACAATGGCTGCGGATGAGGGAATCAAGGCTTCCAAGCTGGGTCCTCTGGGCTACACCCGGGGATGGTGGGTTTTAGGACTGACATGGACTGAACCCTGTGACAGTGGAGATCTCCTGGTGAAGACCCCTCAGGAGTTACATCTGCTCCAGCCCTTTGGGTAGAGGCAGCCACAACCCCAAAGCAGAGAATTAGCAACTGCCAGATCCCAAGTCCCAGTGCTCCATCATACAGCAGAGCTTTGAAAATACTGGTCCATCCCCACATACATAAGATGGGGAGGCTCCATTTTCATTTCTGTTTCAGAAGATCAGGGTTGGCTGATTGTAAAACTTCACTGCCTTTTCCCAGCATGCCAACAAATCAAAGTGGTGGGGGTATTTCTTGGAAGCCAGAAGCCAACTGAGGTGATGGGAAGGAAGAGTCACCTCTTTATCTTACTGCTCAGTTATCATGCCCACAACACTGATGATAACATTTTCATCCAAGCTCCATTTCCTGCTCTGCCCCTGCATATTTGAAGAGCAAAGTCACTGTTATGGCCTTGGTTTTATCTCTTTCTGCTAAGAGCAGAACCTGAGCTGCTCAAACCCATGTATGTACTTGTAAGTTCTGGCACTGACTGCTTTTGCTATGTAAAGGGAACCCTCTCTGTCGATATCATAGAATCATAGAATCATAGAATAGTTAGGGTAGGAAAGGACCTTAAGATCATCCAGTTCCAACCCCCTGCCATGGGCAGGGACACCTCACACTGAACCATGCCACCCAAGGCTCTGTCCAACCTGGCCTTGAACACTGCCAGAGATGGAGCATTCACAGCTTCCTTGGGCGTCCTGTTCCAGTGCCTCACCACCCTCACTGTAAAGAACTTCTTCCTGATATCTTGCCTGAACCTCCCCTGTTTCAGTTTGAACCCATTCCCCCTTTGTACTATCCCTACAGTCCCCAATGAAGAGTCCCTCTCCAGCATCCTTGTAGCCCCCTTCAGATGCTGGAAGCTGCCCCGAGGTCTGCACGCACCTTCTCTCCTCCAGGCTGAGAACCTTGCCATTACTTCATGCAGCCATGGCAAGCCTCCCGGCTGCCAGAAGCCCCTGCTCCCCACCCAGCAGGTACCAAGTACTCCTCTCTCTAACAGCAGCTCCAAAAGAACCCCAGGGATGTCCAGAGAGTGACCCAGAACATACAGCAGCACAGTCGGGCTCATACATCTGCGTGAGCTGCTGCAAGGTCATCAGGGTCGGACACGGGGCATTACAAAAGGACACAAGCTGTCAGAAGAGGCTATCGCCAGGAACACCTCCAGCTCCAGCCCCAAACTGCAAACGAAAGGACCTGCTTTCGTTAGAGCATATGGCCAAATCCTGAGTCCTACACGTGTTTTAATGCCAAGAGTGACTATTAGTTTGGCATCCTACGCAGCAAAGCAGCCAGCAGGAGTTTTGCCCAATGAAGAGGGGTGAAAGCAGGCTGTTCACCCCACTGCCTTTTGGCTTGTCTGCCTTTCCTGGCCACCATCGTGTCCCTGGATTAGTCTACCTCTTGCCATTCTTTGCTCTCACCAGTCCCTTCATCTGAGATAACATTTCTGTATCTGACCCCTTATACTGCAGGGTGCCAGAGATTGCATTAAAAGTACTTTGTAACCCAAAGCATTTGTCAATTACAAACAATTCTTTGCATCACATTCTAGGTAGGCTGATACTGTAATGTAATGCAATCACCTCCTAGAGTATTTTTTCTATAGCTCCTTTACAAGTATTAGAACCTGGCCTATATTCTCTCTCTCATACTTAAGCTTCCGAAGTTACACCGCTCAAAGTAACCTGCATTTATATACTGACGTGCTCCTGCATTCCAGAGATATGCCAAGTGCTAAATGTAAGGGTCCTCATGATAGTAAAAAATCAAATTCAAATTCCAGCTGCCTCTCTGCTAATACGCAGCAGAGGTTTAGCAGTACAAAGCTGTGTTTGTAGAATCAGACACAGAAGGTGATTAAATTAAACAAAAGGGGAATTGGTATGAGCCTGCAATGACTTTGCTGAAGACACCAGCGTTCATTTCCCTCCTGTCAGACAGAGCCACCTCGTGACCTTTAGCGATCAGAGCAAACAGGATGGCAGCTTTGCCAGCACTGTCCCTTCCCTCCTTCCCCAACAGCTAAAACTCAGCTTCAGCCTATCCTGAGCGGGACAGGGGAGCTGCAGGGTGCTCAAAACATTATAGCAGGTTCAAAGAGACCCCCCCTATGAGGGCTGTGATCCATCCCCTCCCCTTTAGTGGGATGCTCTCCAGTAGGCCAGGCACCAACTGGGACCTGAAGAACAGCTCTTGGGCTTATCTTGGGGGTCTGTTTTCAAAGGATTGTCTACTCTCTGGGAGGAGAGCTGATTTGATCAAGATGGGAAAGCCTGCAGTCAGCGAGGTGCACTGGTGAGATCGGGGTGCAGGAACACATCCCAGGGACAGGCAGGCGGTTACTTCCTCGGCAATGCTAATCCGGCTCTTCTAAAGCAGTAATAAAATTCACCGGGTAAAAAAATTCCTCACTGTGACTATAGCAGAAGAGATGAAGGGATTTAAAGCATACAGCAGCATAAAAAGCTGTTCATCTCCTCTCTGTCACTCTTCCCCATTAGCTGTTATTCTTGGACATTACCTCCTCTGGGCACCCTATGCTACAATGACCATATGCAATAGATAGAAAACAACCTGCTGCAAACAGGGTTTTCTCTTGGCTATTTTCTACACAGGCACAGGTTTGCCAAGACACCTTGTACCATCCCTGCAGCCCTTCTGCTGGTACCATCCTGGGTCTCCTCTGAGCACAGATGGAGCACAGCACCAGGATGTGGGCTGTTCTTGTCTTGCTAACGTCACCGGACCTGATTTAGAAACCAGGCTGAGACCACTGCTCCTATCTGGTATGTGGTACAAACCAGTGCTCATCCTCAGAGTCTTCCATACAGTCAGTTTTCAACAACAGAAAGGATTTTCACTCTTCAAGAGGCTCGGGTTAACATGGCTCCTAGGCAGCATTTAAACTGAAAGGATCACTGCTAGGAGCAGGAAGCTCAGTCACTATCCAAATCCCATTCAATCACCATGGACCAGGAGGTAGGGGAAATAGGCCAACAACCCCTCAGCCCTCCAGGTCTGCCCACTTGGAACATGGGCCACCTTGGCCCAGCAGCATCCAAGCATGGGAGTGGGTGTCCTGCTGATGAAGCCTCTTCTGCCAGAGGGTGCCTGGGATGTTCCTTGGCCGTGGTCCATGGGTAGATGTATCCACACTGTTTAGGAGTCCCCTGAGACTGGGCATTGATGACACACTAATATAAATCACCCTCTGCATCAGGGTGCCTGAGCAGGTGCAGTGGAGGGAGATAACATCAACTCTCAGCTCAGTATGGAATGGCAAAGGAAGAATTCAAGACTCAGATCTTGAGAGAAATTTATGTAATTCCTTTTGGAATCAGGCAGTGAATATCTTACAGGATCTGGGATGAAACACTGGAAATCATTAAAAAATCAGGATAACTCCTGCGGACTCTTTTGGTGGCATAAGCAAAAGGGCATCATGCTCTTGGCAGCGCTGATATTCCATAGCTTACCTTTCCACTGTGCTACATATACGCATTTCACCAGTGACCTCTCTCTTGGAGGATGGATTTGTACAGAATTAGCAGAGGGCTTTAAACTGAACCACCCCCAGCGAGGAGAGAGCATCACAGAGAGGGCAAAGACCTGCAAGAGGAGGATACAGAGGGTCTGAAAACTGAAAGCAAAGGCTGAAAGAGGTCAGATTTGACTGCAGGAGATGATCATATGGGACTTGAAAGCCAAGGTGACTGATGAGCCGCACTTGCAAGGCTGGGGTAGACCAGTGCCAGCCCTGTCACAGGGCAGCATGCAAAGAGGTGGTACAATACCGCCCAAAAGGAACTTATAAAGAATTCAGACAAGAAGGCAACACGTAGCAGGGTTCAAAGCTCCAGTTTCCAGGCCCAAGGTGGGTTGGCTGGTGCTTGCCTATCCCTGCTGAGCTCAGCACCCAGCTTGGCTGCTCTGGGGAGCATGGAGCATGGCACTGTCCTTCCTCTCGCTTATGGAGGATACAAAAAATGATGCAAAGTTTGCTGCCATAAAATCCTGTCTGAATAAACAGTGCAGCTTTAAATTTGAAATGGAGGGGAGATGATCCTCAGCGGGTTTGAAGCAACTGCCTCCTCCCAGATAAATGCGCACACACCACCAAGTTCATGAGCTGTTGCAGCAATACCTGAGCCCTGTTAGAAAAGCATACGGTCCATTTCTTCTCCAGGATCTCTCAGGTAAAATATGTCTGAGCCGGGATAAATGCTTCACTTGTACTAAATCTGTGCAGAATCTCCTGGTTTAGGGATTGGATTTCAAATAAATAAACAAGGAAGTCACACCTTGCTGAACAGGCTGCGTTTGGCACAGTCAGGGAAGTGCAAAGCATGGTCCTGCTCCTTAGCAGCACGAGTCACAGTAAGACAAAGTGAGGGTCACACTGCCAAAGCCTCTGATTTCACGGTGTTGTAGAATCAGAATCAACCAGGTTGGAAAAGAGCTTTAAGCTCATCCAGTCCAACTGCTCCCCAGCACTGCCAAAGCCATCACTAACCCATGGCACTGAGGGCCTCATCTACATGGTTTGTGAACACTCGCAGGGACCGTGACACCAGCCCTGCCCTGGGCAGCCTGTTCCAGTGCCTGAGCACCCTTTGGGGAAGGAATTGTTCTTAATACCCAATCTAAACCTCCCCTGGTGCAGTGTAAGGCTGTAACCTCTTGTCTGATCACCTCTTACTTGAGAGAAAAGACCGGTCACCTCCCCATCTGGCAACTAAGCACCACGCAGACACTCATGCTGCAAGATGGGGGAGAGAATCAGAAATGTGAGAAAACTCATGGGTTGAGATAAAGACAGTTTAATGGGACAGAAAAGGAAGAAGACAACGACGACAACGATGACAACAATGATAACAACAACGACAACAGTTTATACAAACCAAACGATGCACAATGCAATTGCTCACCACTCACCAACTGACACAGCCAGCTCCCAAGGAGTGGTCCTTGGCCAGCTTTCCCTCCTGTTTATACACTGAGCATGACATCCTATGGTCTGGAACACCCCTTGGGTCAGTTGGGGTCAGCTGTCCCAGCTGTGTCCCCTCCAACTCCTTGTGCACCCTCAAACTACTCACGGTGGGGCGTGAGAAGCTGAAAAATCTTTGATTTAGTATAAAACCACTGAGCAACAGCTAAACCCAAAGTTGTTATCAATATTATTCCCATATTAAACACAAACCACAGCACTCTACCAGCCACTAGGAAGAAAATCAACTCTACCCCAGCCCAAACCAGGACACAAGGCTTCCCACATGACCAAGGCAGTATCCATAGTTTTCCTTGCACGGCTGAAGGCCAATACACGTTCGGGCATCATGGACATAGCGTTATGCCAACTAGTTCATGTCAGCAGATGAGCATCTCCTACTTTTCTTCTTCAAGCTAAACGATAGCTCAGTTTGTTATGGCAGGAGCACTTCAAAAACCAAACAACCCTCTCCCATTATCTGTCACCTGCCCCAGCCATGCTTGACACATTCCTCACTGGGAACCATCCATGACTCCAGTATGGAAATGCTCTCTTTAACGTTGTCCTTTTTGTGGATTTTGTGTCTTCAAGAGCCTGAGTACATCTAAGACAGAGGCCTGCAATGGAAAAGGAGCTGCAAACAAGGGTGAGAATCAAGCTCTGGCTCCCCAGTTGATGCTAATCCATTTGGCTGTGATTACTGTCTCCGGGATCTTTAAATCCAGTCTTTGGGGATTAAGGAGTCATCCCTTCCCAAACGAGGGAATCCTTCCTTAATCCATCCTGCTGGCACAACACCACCAGGGAAACCCCAGTGTTTTCACGGGAGCATGGTCCTGGATCTTTGTGTACCAAGGCTTTTTGCGAACACCACATCCAACTGTCTATGGCTTGAGAGTCCCTCAGCACCACATCAGACTTTGGTTACACACGTCCTTATAGCCAAACCCTTTTCATCCTTCGCTCAATGCTGTCACAGGGTTATTTTTGTTCTCCACCCCAGGTACAAGCACTATAGACATTCTTAGCCTCACTGCCCTGGTGCTCTGGGGACATCCCCTCCATAAAGGATGGAGCTTTTTGGGCTAATCACCATCACTCAGCACTCAGTGGCTGAAGCAAATAGAGAAGGATGGAGGAAAAGTGCCAAACCACAGTTAATCTGTAACCCGCACATGAAAGATAAGGTGGGACTTGTCCTTATTCCTCATCCACCTCAGGGAGGCTTTCACCACATTAACCCACAACTCAACGGCTGCCAAACCCTGCCCTAAACAAGGGTGTTTGTTTTTGCATTTGTAATCTTCACTATCAGTCATCCCGGGCCACACTGCTTTGCCATCCCCGCTTGCAAGAACCTCCTTTTTACTATGGATGGTTTTGTGGTTGACACCAGCCACACTCTGAGCACCATCCACATGAGCAGCACATCATGGTCCCCAGTCCCCACCTTGGCTCATCCACAGGCCCCCTCATCCATCCCAACTTTTCACTCCGTTTTTGGTTTGTCAGACAGCTGACGGGGGAAAGGATAATCAAAAGTTCATCATCCTTAAACTGGGAATTCTCCCCCCACAGCTCCCAGCGCCACTTGGCTCCAAGAAAGTCAGATTCTGCATGTAAGAAGTTAACAAATAAGGGTCAAGACCCGTGTCAGACTGTTTACAACCGAACAAAGGCTTACGTACACAGGGGAAAAACCCTAATACTTCATAGAACTAAAACCTTGAAAGAAACAACCTTTCTTCCAACGTCAGCTTTAAAAGCACCCTGAAATACAACCTGATTTCATCCATTTGGGGTCAGACTCGCGCGGGCTGGACACGAAGAGGCACTTTCGCTGTCTCAGGAGCTCCCTCCAGCGTGGCAAGAGGCAGCTCCGGCTCATCCGGCTCTCCCGGACGCACACCCACACAGGTCTGGCCGCTGCCCTTGTCAACCCGATGGTGTTCCAGGTGCAGAAGGCACGGGAGGGCTCAGTGGATACCCCGGGTCCCCCTGCCCAGAGTGATTTAGGCCCCTGGTTAGCAGAGTGAGCACAGCCCCGGGGCACAGCACCCTCCATCTCTCTGATTGATACCCTCTTCATCTGCTGCCACAGGGATGATTTTTCTTTCTAATCCGTTTTCACCCTGGGTACTCCAGCTTAGCATGAGCTTTGCTGGGGGAAGGGAGCTTTGATTTGATTTGTGCTGGAGCCAGGAACAAAGAGGCAGAAAACAATCACTCTTCTCCACTGCTCAAAGTCCAAGTGGCAAAGGGACCACAGCTGCAGATGACTTTTCCCTCCCCTTTCCCCTTTATTTTCCAGAGGCTTTGCCCAGCTCTTTTTGCATGTGAAACTAATCAGCATTGGGAGGCAGCAGCATCGCTTTAAGCTTTGGATTGCTGTTCGCAAAAGGAAATGTTCATCCCAACAGGCTCATTGTCATGGCAACGAGTGATCCCCTTCTTATAAGGGTACCACTGCTAGAGAGGTGATGCACAAAGTGGCTTATCCCAAGGGATTCAGCACATCTGAGGGCAGGAATGCGGCAGCCTGAGGTGCCAGGCAGATGGGAGGAACAGGACTGGCACGTTCCTCAAGGAGCATCTCTAGGGCAAGATGCGTCCAGTGTACCACAGACCCAAAGAGATGGGGATGGCTGAAGCTTTGCTAGCTCTGATATCAGTACCTAGCAAAGAGGGGGGATTACAGCAGTTACACCTCTGGATAATCCCAGGTAATACCTGACACCTTTAAAGAATTACTTGAAATGATAACATTTATCTCCAAGTTACATTTTTGTCTAGCCCATGCTGCCCAAGCACAGTGATGCTGCATCACTTGTAAACCCTTTGACACATTTCCTCTTCCAGTCAACAGCGGAAATGAAAGCAGGGTCAATATATGGAATCACAGAATGGTTTGGGTTGGAAAGGACCTTAAGGTCATCCAATTCCAACCCCCAGGCACCTTCCACTGGAGCAGCTGCTCCAAGCACCATCCAACCTGGCCTTGAACGCTGCTAGGGATGGGGCAGCCACAGCTTCGTTGAGCATCCTGTTGCAGTGCCCTGGCTCCTTTGTACGGAAAGTCTCTGTCGGGGTTGCAGGCTGCAAAGATTCAATTTTACAAAGGTGAAATTCTGGAAAGCTCAAACATTTCTGACCACCAAGACCAAGAGGCCATTTGCTAGGACGTTTTTCTGGCTGCCGTGATGATAACAAGCAAGCGAACATGATTATCACCTTCTGCAGCAAGTGCTTCTCCCCTCTGCCACATGCAGGCATTCATCAGGGAAACCTGGGCCTTGACAGTCATGAAATGGGAGTTGAAAAGCATAACAGAGGAGTTTGAGTCACCAGCTATCCCCAAGAGCACCCTGAAGTACATCTCTTACGGATGCTGCTGGCATTACTTATTAGTGCTTCAGCACCTGGAGGACTTGTCTCTTCAAAGCACAGGGTGCAGTTCTGCTGATCTACAGTGGCATGAGTCCTTGAGGAGCTCACGAGAGAATGTGATCATGAAGAGAAAGCACAGACAGAAATCCTTGCTCTTGGGGACTTCCAGCTCAGAATTCGGGCCATTTTCATGAGGAAGCCAGACAAGGACCTAGAAGTAAGTTGGGAGTAAATGCTACAGCAATGTTCTGCCTGGAAAATACTATTAGTGCTTGAAAGCATACAATTGCCCCTGGCAATACCAAGTGTTACATGGAATCAGTCACAATTTAAAGTCTACCATGTCCAGCTCCAAATAAGCGGAGGACACAAAGGAAGAGGAATCTTCTTCCCTATATAGTCCTCTTAGCAATGATTTATAGTCAATTTTTCCTGGCCACCAGCTTTCAGCTGGAGCAGGACCCCCCATTCCCAGCACTGCTCAAGCCCAGCAGTCAGCAGGTAAGAGCCAAGGTGACAAATGCTGTCTGAATTAGAGAAAAGCCATCATCTGCCATAGGTGCTGCACTGATTTTGGATGGCAACAGCTCACCTGCCCCAGAATAGAGCCCAAAAGCGCTTTGAGTTTGAAAACCACTCAAAAATAACACGTCCTCTTCTTCAGCGGGCAGGCTGCTGTGTCTGCTTTTCATTGTGGAGATCCTTGCAATGCCAGTTCTATGCCAACAGTGGGAAATGATGAGCCACATGTTCTGCTCTTGGCTTGTTTTCTACCACAACCTGTAGCATCAAGCAACTGCTGAAATGCTGCCCATTTCACACAGAACTATTGCCCATAGTAAGAGTTCAGCAACTGCAAATGACAGCCCCAAAGAGCAGAAGTAATAGAGGGTCCCTACAATTAAAAATGAAATGCATGACCATTGATTTACTCACAGTATTGTAAAATCATTAGGCTTAGTCTCTACGAATTTAATATTCCAGAAATCATCTAAAGTCTTCCTGGTTTTATCTGCTGTGGGAAATGGTGTGTTTCTCCTGTTTCAGAGCTAATTCAGTAAATACAGTGAGGTGTGCATTGCACGCTAAATACAAGGGGAGTTTTCTGTTTCCCAGGTGAACAGTTCTCAGTTTTAGACCTGTTCTTTTTCTATCTGGCTCCTCAGATTTACTTTCCTAAAGAACTGTAATTCACCCTTTGAAAAGTCATTAAGATGCTGTGAGCAAGATGGGGAGCTTTCAGGAAGACCAAAGAGAATGTTTTCAAGAACACTTAAAGCACCACAGAAGGTCAACAGGAATTTCCCTGGTCCCCATTTGTCCTGGGCTCAGCAGCAGCAGTCACTTTTCTCCTTCTTAGCAGCTGGTGCAGTGCTGTGGTTTTGACTTTCAGCCTGGGAACAGTGCTGGTAACACCGATGGTTTCAGTTGCTGCTCAGTAATGTTTAC
>JANRGW010039092.1:0-11189 GCA_024733675.1 Psilopsiagon aymara
CCTCTGGCAGTTAAAGCCATTCCCCTGTCCTGTCCCTCCATCCCTTGGCCAAAGCCCCTCTCCAGGTTTCCTGTAGCACCTTTAGGCACTGGAGCTGCTCTGAGGTCTCTCCTCCAGGAGCCTTCTCTTCTCCAGGCTGCCCCAGCCCCGCTCTCAGCCTGGCTCCAGAGCAGAGCTGCTCCGGCCCTCGCAGCAGCTCCGTGGTGTCCTCTGGCCTCACTCCAGCAGCTCTCTGTCCCTCTGGTGTTGGCACCCCAGGGCTGGCTGCAGCACACCACCAGGGCAGGCTGTGGGGTGTTGGTGCTGTCTGCATTGTCCCCACTCTGCCCTGTGCCAGGGAGCAGCCTGTGAGCAGGGACACAGTGTCCAGGGTGTGCTGGGGAGCTCAGTAGGTCCAGAGCCCGGCGGGGCTGTCCTATGAGGAGCTCCAGAGATGCCACCAGCTGGGGGATGTCCCTTTGGGAAGCTGTTCAGGACTTAGCCAGGGGCAGACATGGCTGCACTCGCTCCCTCCCCAGATGGCCGTGCTGGAGATCCAAACCAATGGGGACACACGGGTCTCAGAGGAGGCCATCATGCGGGCACGGCATTCCTTGGATGATCCCAACATGCGGGTGAGTGCAGAGGCTGAGCCTCACGGACCTGCCTGTGGGTCAGGGATCCCTCCTGCAGGTGAATGTCCCCTCGGCTGGTATCTGGAATGTTGGGCACTGAATGCATGTGTGTGGGTCAAGCTGTGAGTTGGGGGGGTCAGACTGTGTGGGAGAGGGTTCAGGTTGTGCTGGCTCACATCCTGTCATCCTTCTTCTGCCCTTCCCTTGCTCTCTGTCTCTCCCAAGTAGCCATTGCCAGCTCAGGGCAGGCCCCAGCCTGGAGCGTGCAGGAGGGGCAGGATTTGCTCCATTCTGCTTCCCAGGAAACCTGAGTGTGATCCGGAGCTGGCACTGGCAGCAGTGGGAATGTCCTGATCTGCCTCACTTTATGCCTTTGCTGTGACCTGCAGGAGTTCATCCTGTCATGCTTGACCCTCAACCCAGACAAGCGACCAACCGCGAATAGCCTGCTCTTCCACCGGGTGCTCTTTGAGGTCCATTCCCTCAAGCTGCTGGCAGCTCATTGCTTCATCAACAACCAGTGTGAGTGAGCAAAGGCCCTCCCTGCCCCACAGAGCAGCCCTGGGATGCCCGTCTGACAGCCCCTCACTGCCTTTGCCCAGATCTGATGCCAGAAAACGTGGTGGAGGAGAAGATAAAGGACCTGGACCTGAACATGGTGATGGCAGAGATCCGGAGAGAAGGTCGTCCTGGAGCGCAGTGGAGGTGAGGAGGGGCATGTCAGAGCAGCCGTGGCTTGAGCCTGGGACTGATGGTGCTGGTGGTGCTGATGTGATGGCACAGGAATCCTTCCCACTGCTCTTCTCTCCTGCCTCCCCCTTCACCTTCCATCCTCTCTCCCTCCCAGGTACTCGGAGGTTTCCTTCCTTGAGCTCGACAAGTTCCTAGAAGACGTCAGGTGGGTTGAAGGTGCTGCTGAGTCCCCAGGCCTGTGTCTGCCCACCTCTGATCCCCAGCAGCTCCCTGCCCACAGCTCCCAGGGCAGCACAGAGCCAGGGTCCGGGTCCATCCCATCAGCCCAGCAGTGCTTGGTCGTGGTGATCCCCTCTGTGCTTCCCCTGGGACTGAGCAGACTTGGGCTGCAGCACAGGGTGAGGGGAGCTTCATGCCCTGCTCCCTGCCAGCTCTGCCACTCCATGGGTGCAGATCCCTGCTCTGGGCCATGGCATTCCACAGCTCACCTTTGAGAGGGCTCAGCTCTGTCCTCCCTCTGTGTCTGCACCAGGAATGGGATTTACCCCCTGATGAACTTCGCTGTTTCCAGACCCCATGCCCTCCCGCGTGCCCTCTCCCAGCCCCAGGAGGACCCTCAGAAAGCCAAGACTCCCACCCCAGAGCCCTTTGATGTGGAGACCAGGAAGGTAAGGTCACATCCAGCTGGGGCTGGATTCTCCACTGGGACGACGTGGACAGTCTCCACTCCTGAGCCTAGGGCAGGAACATCTCCCTTCAGCCACACACTGAACTCCAGTTGGGTGATTGCTGTAGAGCTGTTCTTGTGCTGGCTGCCCAGGACTGTGACAGCCCTTTGGCTGGAGCCAGCGAGGTCCATTTTACCCAAGCCCTTCTGGAGCAGCCCCATTGCCTCTAGTTCTTTGTTCTGCCTTCCCTCCTCCCTGGGAGCACTATGGCACAGGGTACTATGTGCTTTGGTCACTGCAAGTAGGTTTATGAGCCCCAAGGGGAGCCCAGCAGGGAAGAACCAGCACAACATGTCCTGGTTTAACCAAAGTGGTGGCTGGGCCCAGGCAGCTGCTCCCTCACCCCACACTGGAACTGGGGAAGAGAACTGGAAAAGTGGGACAGTCAAGGGCTGGGATCAGGACAGTTCAATGGGCAGAGCAGGAGCTGTCTCGCGAGCAAAGGAAAACAAGGAATTCAGTCAGCACTTCCTCTCACAGCAGTTCGGCCCCCCCGAGGGCAGCCAGGCTCCACCACATGTCACAGCGACACAAACACCATCACTCCAAACACCCCCCTTCCTTCTTCCAGTCTTCCATGCTGAGCATGATGTTGCATGGTCCAAGATATCCCTGAGGTCAGTTTGGGTCAGCTGTGACCCCTCCAACTCTTTGTGCACCCCCAGCCTGCTCACTGGGGGTTGAGGGGCAGAAAAGGCCTTGGCTCTGTGTAAGCTCTGCTCAGCAATGAGGAAAACATCTCCTAGCTATTGTGGAGAATGAACTCCATCCCAGCCCAAACCTGTGAGGGTGCTGAGCAGGGGTGAAACCATCCAGCACCACGGTGTAACCCAGCACTGCGCAGGTCAGCACTGCAGTGTAACCCCTCGTGGGTATGGGCATGCTGCTGGTTCACCCCCCAACACCTTCCCTTCCACAGGCAGAACAAGCCCAGTGCCCTCAGCCTCCTCTCAGAAGGCAGCAGTCCAGGCCAGGATCATTGTGATGGCTCTCCACTGAACATGAGCTTGTTGTCAGTGTGCTTCTTGTTCTGGAGGCCCAGAATCGGATGCAGTCCTTGATGGAATTTAGCAAGTGCTGAGGAGGAGAGTGATTATTCCTCTCAGCATCCTGGCTGTGCCCCAGGACCCTGGTGGCCGGCCATGCTGCTGGGGCACACTGCAGCTCACATCCTGCCTGCCATGACCCCAGAGCCTTTCCTGCAGCTAGGCCATCCCAGCCTGTGGCCTCGCCAGGGGCAGGACTTGGCGCTTGCCCTTTGCTGAGGTGTGCATGGGGGGCACAGAGGTTGGCCACCATCCTCAGAGCAGAGCTCAGGCACTTCTGACAGTGGCTTCTGTCTCCTAGACTGTGCTGAAGGCTGAGGAGCTCCTTGGTCTGGGTGCGGCTCCCTTACCAACCCATCTGGTACCTGGTATTCCCCATATGGGTATTTCCCTGTAGAATTCCAGTCATTCCTCATTGATCACCCATGGAACTGCCTTCAGGTCACCATGGATGATATGGATGCGATTTGATACTCGCACTGGATTCATGTTAAAAATACTTTGTGGGGCTAAACCTGATTCTTGTTCCTGCATGATCCCATGCAATGCCTTGCTCTAGGAAGCACATCAGTGCTGGGCTCTTCATCCCCACCAGAGAATCAGCATTCAGAGCACTCAGCTTGTGCTTCACTCACTCTGTTCAGGGCTTATTTTTAGCAAGCACTGAGGGGATGAGTCAGACACGTGAGGGAAATGGGAACGTGAAGCTGCTGCAGTGTCTTTTCCCCTCCCTGTGCTTGTTCCAAGCTGCTTTTGCCCCAAGGAAGGTTCTTGAGTCCATGGTCTGACCAAATGGGCACCTTGGTTTCACCTGCTTTGAGCTGGGACTGGTGACCTCAGGAGCACTGAGGTTCCATGTCATGAAAACCTGCTTATCCCAAAGGAGTGTAGCTGCAATGCAGCTTCTGTCTGTCCTGAGGGGCACTGGAATATGGATGCTGGAGGGATCCAAGGGATTCTTTCTCAGTGGACCAGAGGCTTGCAGAGGTTATGGGATCTCTTGGAGGTTTTCAAGCCCCAGCCAGGCAGAGCTCTAAAGCACGTGTTCTGAATTCAGTTTGTCTTGTTTTGAGCAGAAGCTGGGACTAGAGATGTCCCTTCCCACCTAAATGGTGCCTTGGTCACCAGCATCAGTAAAGAGGTCAGGAGCAGGTGGAGGTGACGCACCCGATGTCCCCAGCTTTCTCTTTGGTGGTGTCGGCGAGGTGCTGCACACTTTAGTGTAGTTCAGTAGGTGAAGGAGCCTACGGCCAGACAGGCTGGTGTCACCCAGTGTAGGGACAGGGCACAGGCTCTTCCTGGACACTGGATGGCCTGGAGATGGTCAGAAGACAGCGAGATTCCTGGCCAGGAGCTAAAGCCCAGGGCTGTTTGTCACAGGGAGGAGCTGCAGTAGTGGGGCACCGGGCCAGAGGAAGGAGTAAGTGTGTAACTCCTGAAGGATTCTAAATGAAGCTCTGTTAAACTCTGTGCAAAACAGGGCTGTTGATCCCTGGCTTTTTGGGCTCACCAATTCCATGCTCTCTCTGGCTTTCCTTTGCCAGACAGCACAACTTCTGGTGTGAGCCATTTGTGAGGGAACTTGAAGCTGCTCCACCTTGAAGCTGGCCTTGTTCCTTCTGAAGAGCTTGAAGCTGACGTAAATAAGATGCAAAATGGGGCTTCCCAGAGAAATCCCAAATTCATTTTAACACTATCCAGTGTTTGGGGTTTGCTTTTTTTTTGTCTGGTTTGAAGGTTGGGCATCTCCATGAGGCCACGAGCAACCCCTAACCAAGAGCGTGGGCAGAGCTTGGGGGGAGGCAGAATTCCTCCTGCTGGCAGTCTCCCCAGGGCTCGCAGGCTCTCACCCGCCTCCACCCGCCTCACCTGCAGCTGAGCCCTCTGCTGCTCCCCCTGCATGGAGCAGCCGTGGGCAGCAGCAGGAGGTCAGGCTGGAGGCTGGAACTGAAGGGTTACAGGAGGAGTGTGCAAATCGTGCTGGGAGAGCAGAAGTGAGCAGGTGGAGGCAGGCTGAGGGGCTGTGTCCAAGCTGATGTTGATTTTGGCCTCTCCTAGGTGGTGCAAATGCAATGTAACATGGAGCTGAATGAAGACAAGACCCAGTGGCACGTAAGTGTTCATCTCTTCTTCCACATGAGGCCCTGGCTCAAGGCCTGCTGCTCTCTGCACCCACCTCTGGCATCTGAGAGGGGAAGGTTTGGTCTCAGCCGGGGCGCTGCAGCACCCGCACGTTATTCCTGTCCCTGTGTGATAAAAGCAGCCTGCAGAAAGCTGCAGCCACCAGCTCCCTCTGGCTGCAGGACGGCGAGGCGGTGACATCTCTGCCTGGACACCTTTCCCCTCTGCTGCTCTAGTTCTGCCCTGGCAGATGGGCTCTAACTGATGAGAGAACGCTCCTCTCAGACCCACAGGGAACCTTCCTAAAGCCATGTCAGTGTGTTGGCAGCTCCAGCACCTCCTGCCCAGAGCTGCAGCAGCCTCAGCTGTGAGGAGTCAGCCCCTTTTCTCTGGTGGTAGTAAAGAGCTCTCTCTTCTTCCTGCAGCTCACTCTCCTGCTCATCCTGGAGGACAGACTGCATCGGCAGCTGAGCTACGACCTGCTGCCCAGTAGGTTTGCTTGCATGTGTGGATGCAGAAGCACCGCCTGGTGGCTGTGGTCAGGTTCTGGTAGACACAGAGCATGTTTGCAGCCAGCTTGTCTTTCCCTGTGCTGGGAGAGCAGACTAAAGACTGGTGTCTGCCCGGTTCCAGTTCTTGTCCACTCACACCCTGAGCTTACAGCTCTGGGTCATGTAATAACGTGCACTCAACAGTGAAGGAGTGGTTGGGACTCCAAGAGGGAACCCTGTGCTTTACCCTGGGATGTGTGGTGCGATTACTGAGGCAGCTCTGGTGAATCCTTCCCTCATTCCTAACACTGGTGCTGGCCGCAACACACCTCCCAAAGGAGAAAGTGAACTCTCCTCTGGGGAAAGGTGCTTCTCCTCAGAGTAGGTCCAGCACAGCACGCTCCAGCCTGAAAGATACAGGAGCCTTCTGGAAACATGTGGCTGGAGTGGCTCCTTTGCCTCACAGCAAAACTAAAGCATAAAGCTTGGAAATGAATGCTTGGGAGTTGCTGCTTCAGCAGCCCCTCGTATTTCACTGCCTGCAGGTAGTGGCTTCTTCATGCTGAGCCAAAACGACCCAAAACCCCTGCAAAGTGACTCATTGCCAAGGCTGGTGTGCTCTGTGTGACTGGGACTGGGTATCATTCCTGCTCAGAGCCTTGTTCAGCTCCAGTGCACTGCCCCAGGGTTACTTAGCAGTTACGCAGCCACCCATAATTGCACAGTGTGTGCCCTGAAGGTGTCTGTGGGTTGGGATTGGGGCACTTTACTGGTAGAGGAGCACGTTCATGTCCTCACCATTCCCTGTCTCTGCAGCTGATAACTCCAAGGACTTGGCCACAGAGCTGGTGCATTATGGATTTATCCACGAGGTGAGCATCTGTGTCACTCCTTGTGTCAGGTATGCACCCTGCTACTGCAGTCCCCAGACCAGGGCACACTTCATGCCTGTGAGGAGGAACTGCTCCCCCATTGCTCCTCCAGGCATTCCCCATGGAGCAGTGGCAGGGACCAGCTCCTTGCAGTGAGCTGACACTCCCCCCCGCCATGCTTTGCTCATGCCCAACTCCAGGTTGCTGTTTGGAGGGGCCATGTGGTGCAAGGTTATTTACACCAGCCTGGCAGTGATTGTGAAGGTGAGAACCAGAGGAGAGCCAAGGAAGGGAAGCTGAGGCCCCCTCTCATCTCCTGGGGGAATTATCCTGGTGTTCTTAGCTCAGTTTGGGGCTTTCTGCCTCCCCAAGGTAGTTCAGGGCAGTCCGGGCATTGGGACCATCCAGAGCATGGAGAGAGTGCCATCTGTGTACAAGTTAGGGCCTCGCAAGGCCAGGTTCTGGAGAATTCCTCATGCTGGATGCTGCCATTGAACACGGAAAGGTCGGCTTCCCCGAGTGAGGAGGTGTGCGAGCACACCTGGACTGACACAGTGGAGCTGTCTCTGGGGGGGCTCCCTGGTACTGCAGAATGTACCTCACACAGGTCCATGTTCCACCCAGTGGAAATTACCTTCTGCTTGCTTTCTCCTAGGAGGTAACTCCCTTTAACGCCCCTTCCCCTCTCTGACCTGCTCCCTGCTCCACAGGCACCAAGTACCTTTTCCTTTGGATGGTTTTAACTGATTATAGCTTGTTAATTACCTTGGAATTGTGCCTGGCCTGAAGCACTTGGCTCTGGTTTCCCTGCGGCCATGGTTGCTCTAACAGCAGCCACCAGCAGCCTCCCAAATCTTGCTTTCAAAGTCCAATCTTTTCCCTGAAGGAACAGTAGAGATTTAGCAGCAGTGAAGCCAAAAGGTGCTTCTGAGCGGCAAGTAAATGACTGCTTCTGCATTTGGCACTTGAGTGAGGCTGTTGGGTTTGCTCCTGGTGATTCCAAGCCTCTCTGTGACATGAGTGGAGCACTGGGGCTTTCGCATCCTTTACACATCACTGTATCTCAGGAATTCCTTTCTTAAGGAATGAACATTCTGATACATCAGAAGCCACCTGAGGGGCACAGGGAAGAGATTTCTGGGCAAAGTAGTTGCCAGCCTAACAAGAAGTGACTTGAGTCTGTGTGTTTGTTGTCAGTGAGGATATTACAAACCAGATGATTAGAAAATAACTTTAGATGCATTGGTCAGTTAAAGTGAACTAAACAAAAGAAGCTGGCTGGAGCTGTTCTGTTCCTTCTGGAGCTCCAGAGAACTCTCTGCTCCTCTGCCCTTTTCTTGCACCTCATAGAGAAGGCTCCATTCTTGGTTGGCCATTTGGTATTATCCAGTAAATAGGATAATCGCAGAATGGTTTTGGTTGGAAAGGACCTTAAGATCACCCAGTTCCAACCCCCTGCCATGGGCAGGGTCGCCTCACAGTAGACTGTGTGACCTAGGGCTCTGACCAGCCTGGCCTTGAACACTGCCAGAGATGGGAGCATTTCCCACTTCTCAGGGCACCCTGTGGCAATGCCTCAGCACCCTCCCAGGAAAGAACTTTACCTCCAACCTGAATTTCCCCTGTTTCAGTTTGAACCAATCACCCCCTGTCCCTGATGAAGAGTCCTGTGGAATCCCTGTAGCCCCCCTCAGATACTGGAAGCTGCCCTGAGGTGTCCACGCAGCTTCTCTTCTCCAGGGTAGTAATAATCCTTAGCAGTACGTTCCAGATGTGCTTTCAAGCTGTTCTCTTCCTGTAGCAAGACTCGGGAAGAAGTGAAGCTGGCGGCTCACGATGGAATCACTTCAGGAAGATGTCCAGGGTAGCCAATACACATGGATCTGCTGACATCCATGCCCTTCCTTTCCTTTAGGATGACTGTGAGAAGCTGGCAAACTTCCTGGAAAACGCCTTCCACAAGTACCGCTCTCCTCTGCTGTGAGGGGCCCTGGAGCAGGGCAGCGGGGCAGCACGGGGCCCCCGGCCATCGGATGGACATGGGGGGGTTGCTGCAGTCCCCGGGGTGTGCGCCTGAGCTGCCTAGGATCACAGCCAGTGGAGGAGTCACCAGCACACACCAAGTCACCCACGCATCAGGAGAGCTCGGGACCAAGCAGGAATCATGGCCTGGTCCCTACTCCTGAAGCAGTGAAGCCAAAGGGAGTTGTGAGGTGGGGGAGTCCCTTCCTGTTGCAAAACTGCTGCTAGAATCTCCCAAAGTGATCCATTGTCCTCTGGGAATGATAAGCTTTTGTCACTGCAGGTATCCAAACTATCTTCTTCCTCTTTGCTGGCTGGGAGCACTTAGAGAAGGGAGGAGAGGGACAGGCTTGGAAAGCTCAGGTGCAGTTTCCCATCTGCTACATTCCATTCTTTACACCCAGCTTCTCCAAGTTTATTCAGGCTTCTCCAGCACTGTGATGCCTGGTCAGAAGAATTGCAGACCTTGGTGTAAGACAAAGAGAGGACTTTGTGAGCTGGACTTGAGCTGGCATGAGAAGAAGGTCCAGAAATCCAAACCCATCAGAAGCCTCGCTGGTGCTGAACATAACCTTTGTCATTCCCCAGTTTGTCTTATGGCCTTCCAAAGTCTCATGGCACCTTAAGGGGAAAACCCCTGATGGCTCTTCCTTCCCTGTTTCTCCTGTGGTGGTTGGGACTTCAGTCATTAGCCTGGAGAAAGGGGCAACCACCTCAGGTGCTGCACACAGCGGGTTCAGTTGGTGATTTGTGTTGCAAAAACCATGCAGTGCTGCTCCATTGCTCCATGCTGCTCACGCTGTGCCATGTGAAACCAGCTCTATCCTGTTGCGGGTGCTATGCCCCTGCCAGTGCTGTGCCTGTGCTGGTGTAGTGTCTGTGCTGGTGTTGTGCCCGTGCGGGTGCTGTGCCCGTGCGGGTGCTGTGCCCATGCGGGTGCTGTGCTCGTGTTGGTGCCGTGCCTGTGCGGGTGTTGTGCCCTGGCTGGTGCTGTGCCTTTGCTGGTGTTGTGCCTGTGCAGGTGCTGTGCCAGTGCTGTGCCCGTGCTGGTGTTGTGCTCCTGCGGATGCTGTGCCCATGCTGAGTCTGCCCTGCGCTATGCTGCCTGCACTCTGTGGTGTGGCACCAGCTCTGTGGGCTGGCTCTGCTGTGCCAGGATGTGATGCTGAGCTGCTGACCCTTGCTGCGCTGTGCCACCATCACAAGCTGACAAATCAATAAAGCCTCAAAGCAGCTCATCAGAGCTCTCCAGCAGCCAACGGCTCTGTCATTCCTTGGTCACTCTCAGCAGTAAGGTGGGAAATGGTTCCCTGAGCTCAGCAGACTTGTCCCCTCAGGCAGGCAGGAGGGGAGAGGGGGGATTCAGTGGAGAGACATCATGGAGCTGTGTCATTCAGAAATCTTCCTCCAGAGCAAGTTTGTACTTGCCTCAGAAACAGAGACATTCCTTCACATACCAACCACTTCATCTCCCCGATGAGCCAGTTAGCTCTTCATTGGCACCTTCATTGAAGCAGGGAATGGTTTGGGGTGGAAAGAACCTTAAGACCATCCAGTCCCAACCCCCTGCCATGGGCAAGGACACCTCACACTAGATGGTGTGACCCAAGGCTCTGTGCAGGCTGGCCTTGAACACTGCCAGAGATGGAGCAACCACAGCTTCTCTGGACACCCTGTGTCAGCACCTCAGCACCTTCACAGAGAAGAGCTGCATCCCAATACCTCATCCAATTCTTCCCTCTTCCGGTTGGAAGCCATTACTCTTCATCCCATTCCTACAGGCATTGTCCAAAGCCCCTCTCCAGCTTTCCTGTAGGCCCCCTTTAGGCACTGGAAGGATTGCTTGAATCCCTTCAGCATCTTGGCGGCCTTCCACTGGACTCTCTCCAAGCCCACATCTGTCTTGTCTGGGGCAGCCCAGCACTGGGTCCAGCACTCCAGATGTGCCTCTCTGGTGCCAATCAGAGGAAGGCTCAGCCCTCTCGAGCCTCTAGCAGGGTTTCCCCTGGTGCAGCCCTGATGCCACCACGGCGTGGCGCTGGCTCGCAGGCAGTTTGGTGTCCAGCAAACCTGGCACCAGGACAGCGGAATCCTGCCAGGTAGACACCATTCCTGTCGGACAGGAAAGGAGCCGTGCCCCCAAACACCCGGAGCTGAGGCTGAGCAGTTCATGAGGATTACAATTGCTGCCCAGAGTGGACAGTTGTGCTGTGCACATCTGAGGGTGCAGTCTTAACTGGAAGATTCCATAATGCAGGAAACCACTGTGTCTCCATAACAAGGTTTCCCAGGGGTTAACTGCTGTCACTTAAATTTGGGCTTGAAATAAGGGACGGTTTTGTGTTCCACTCCAGATACTGTACCTTCATCTCCCAGATGAAAGGAATTTTTGGAGGGCAACTTTCTCACCATAAGGGTTAACACAATGCTAAGTTATGTTTTAACTGCCTTTGGTAAGCTTTATTGGCCTGAACTTTCAAACCCTTTATACAGGAGCATTCAGGCTCTGTATATTTCTTTGGTCACAGCCACTTTAACCAGCTAAGTGTAAGGCATAAGGGCATTTTGCCTTTGAAGCAGAAGTGACACCTTAAGATGGAAC
>JANRGW010039093.1:0-70402 GCA_024733675.1 Psilopsiagon aymara
TCCCCTGATCATCCTCGTGGCCCTCCTCTGGACTTGCTCCAACAGTTCCATGTCCTTTTTATGTTGAGGACACCAGAACTGCGCACAATAATCCAAGTGAGGTCTCACAAAAGCAGTGTAGAGGGGCAGGATCACCTCCTTTGACCTGCTGAGTTGTTAACACACAGGTACATGTGTCTTGTCATCCTTGCCTATGACTGCAGCAAGCTCTGTAGAGTGGATTTCAGAACCCCTGGAACAAGTTTCAGCACATATGTGTCAGTACCTTTAAAGATTCCTTTAGTGAAAGGGTAGTGAATCATTTAACCTTATAAGTATTTCTTGGGTGGCAATGCAATAAACTTGATTAAAGAAAGAACAACCCTCTCACAACCTACTGCAAGAGACACTAAAATGGGTGATGGATAGAAGTGAAATCAAGGGTCAATATTAGTTTTATTGTCTGGATTTGTCAATGATAGTGGTCAAGCTGGTGAAGAAGGGATGTCTTGAGAGGGATCAACTCTAGGAGTTATAAGGAGAATTGAGAGCAATGGACTGCTAGATAAAACCAGGTGGAGAAAATGGACAAGAGAAGAGGGGGAAATTGAACGTGCTTCATCAGGGTGGGAAGCCTGTAATGGTACTAACAGATTAAATGAGCCTTTGATAGAGTGTCATCAAGCAGAGGGAGGTGATGGCTCTGCAGAGCACACAGTGATGCCTGTAGGAAGTGGTACATGGCACACAGGGTTACATGTGCAGCAGGAAGCAATGAACTAAGCCTAAGCAGATGTGAGGGGCACTGGAAATGCAGAGGCAAGAGAATGCTTTGTGTTCAGAGGGATGTGCTGCAGGTCTCCAGGGCTCCATCTGCCCTTGAGTGGTGATGTGCATGGAGGAAGAAATATATTAGCATGTTTGGGGAGCTAAAACCAGGAAAGGAAATCTCTGCTTGTAAACCTGGAGGCGAGTGAGGAGTCAGCAGTGGGACAGGCTCCAAGGGAGTAGCGCCTCTGTCACTTTGTTAGAAGATTTGCTGGACCCAAGTGCTGGCAAGAGGGAAGAAGCAGGTCTTGTGGAAGAACTAATTAAAGTGTATGTGTGTGTTTCGGCCTCAGGACATGTTATGTGCTCAGTAGCTCCCGCATAGCTTTGCTCATGGATGCTGTTCAGAAAAAGCTGTGTGCATTCCTGCTCAGTGAGGCTTGAAAAGGCACTGGATTTTGTTTGCATGTGTTGGGCAGGAGGGGATTCTGCAAAGGAAAAAGCTGCCTTTGACAGCTATGGATAGAGATTGTTTTGTTTTCAAATAGCTAGCTGTGGGTGTCACGAGTTGCATTGCTGGTGTGAAACTTCACTGACTATTTTACCAGCTCAGATGAAAAATGTGCTTTCACAGGGCTTATTGTGTTCCTTGTTTGCACTGATGTGGCATTTGCCAATCAAGATGATGTGAAGTGCTCTTCTAAACACCAGGTAGTAGTCACTACTCTGTGTGCACTGCTTTGGCTGCCAGTTGCATATTGCCATGGCTGTTACCGTGAGCTGGTTCTAGAAAGGTTAGGCAGCTCTCATGTTCAGGATTTCCAGAGCCTGCTTTAGTGGGCAACTTTTTTGTTTTATGTCGATAATAGTAATTTACTGCTCTGAATAATTTTCACGATTAATGAGCCACATTTTATTTTGCTCTCTTCCTTTTCCTTCTTCAAAGTTGTAGGATGACCTCTTGTTATGCCTATCCATGTCTATACAGAGCTTCCGTATGTGAGAGTTTGGGCTCCACAGCATAGGTTGCCACCCTCAAAAAGGTTAGTTTCCAAGTGGTAAAAAGACTTTGTTCTTAGTAGGTGACAGCCCAGCTCTCCACACTGCTGATAAGGGCGGTGCTTACTCTGCTAATCCATGATGCTCATGAAGGAAGCTGTTGACCCACCCTTGCAAGTGTTCAAGCTTTTATTTTCCAGCTCAGGAGCAAAGTAATACTGCCAGCACCTTCTCTACAGAGTAGAGAGAAAGAGCTGATGTCTCATTAGAATGGGGAGTTCTGAAGCACAGAGGATCAATCATCCTTGTCTTTTAAAGTAACCATTAGGCTTTGCTCTTTGTCTGACAAAATCATAGCAAGTAGCAACCTAATACATGTTTCAAAAATAACCAGTTCTTTCCGTGTTTCTGTTCAGGACACTCATCAATGGATGGGTCAGCTGCATTTCAAATCTTCAGGAGTTTGGTACCCATTTAGGGCTCCCATTCAAAGTGCTGATATTCTCCAGGCTTGATTTTGTGTTGCAGCCCCAGTTTGGCGACCATCAGTGAGGAGTGAAGGGCAAAGAGTTTGGAATGAGCATCACCATAGAAATCAAATCACCAAGCAGCATCTTCAGCAGTAAGTCGTAGTCACAACCTTGACCCATCCATTGAAATATGTTCTTGTTAGTCCTGGGTTTGCCTCATCTTATCAAGATTGGTGCACCAAAAGGGTGTTTCACTCTTGCAGTGAAATTCCCAGACCTTTCCTGTGCATGCTTTCTCTTCATACCCAGTGAATGACAGCTCCTGGAGTAGCCTGAGCCTTTCCCTTTTGGGTGATCCAGACTCTGCACCTGCTGATTGCTGTCCTTCAGGTTCTTCCTTTGATCCTTTGGGACCTGCTTGGAAGCACAAAGCTGAGGAAACTTGTTCTGTCTTCTGCTGAACTATTGCCAGAACCAGTGATGTTAAAGTCTGAATGCAGGCCTTGCACCTTGCTGGTAGTGGTTTATTTGACATCTGTTTTTTATCTTTCTTGCCCTCCCCCTCTGGGTAGCTACGTGGGCTGTGTCTCCCCAGTGCTGTGTGTTATGGAAAATAGGTGGAGAACCTGCTACTTGGAGTGGAAAGTGGGTAACTCGTGCCAGTTTCCCCTTCGTGTGGGAGGGAGTCTCCTCGTGCTCCCCAGGCAGCTCTTTGTCTTTACCCAATGGGCTTTTCACCAGTTGTAGAAAACTAGTGCATTCGATCAGCAGAGATTTTGACCATGGTTTTCATGCCAGGGTTTTATGGAGCTTTTTTGGCCTCTGTGAAGGTTTGGAGAGGATATTAATTTCCTGACTTTATCTTTTCTGGGAAGGCAATATTAGGGAGGGAGGAGAAGAGGCAGAAACAGAAGTGGTTTGCAGTAGCCTGCAGTAGCCTGCTGAGGAGATGCCTGAATCATGTTGTGCCTTTTTATGCTCAGGTATCATTCATTGCCGTAGATAGAAGTGACAAGTTTATGGATAGCTGATGGCAAACCATCATCTGTCTGAGTGAAGGAAGGGACTGGAACTGGTGCTGTAATGCGAAACACTGCTCGAAGATCCTGCTGTGGGAGCCTGGGATTACGCAGTTGAAGGAGCAAAGAGTAATGGCACAGGGAGCTTGTGGTGTGAATGTTCACCTCAAGAGCTCCCCACTGAGTTTGCACACCTGTCAGCTCTCCTCTGCTCACTAGGGTAGGGTTTGTACTGTCTCTGCCTAATGCTGCATCTATTGAGTGGCATGCGGATAGGTGAGAGACCTTTAGCTATTGCTGAAGCCTCAGACTGTAATGTCTTGTTTGAGCAGCAACTGCCCTATGCAATGTTGGATCCATATGAAAAGACGTGGCTGGTCCTTGTGTGACAGCTCTTAAGACTCTCCAGCATCAAGTGGGGTGATCCCAAAGCCCAAATTTCCAGTTAAACAGCCCCGTTGCCCCTGAAAGCTACTATAATGCACTTAAGAAGTGGACTAGAGAGGTAGACATACACCCTGATGCTTTGCCCAATCTTTCATAATTTCTCCCATTCTTGACTTTGGGTTTGTTTTCCACCCATCTTTCTCCATCCATAGTGTTGCAACTGCTTGTACGTGAGGATTTTAAGGCTGCAATGCCTAATAATGTTTCTCCCAGAGGTAGCTGAACTATTTCTCTTTGGCTGCCTTTCAAGCAATGATTATTTCGGGGGCAAATAATAATAATAATAATAATGGCAATTATTAATGAATTTGATTGTCTTTATTTTAGTATCACAGTTTCAGCTTTTGCACCCAAGCGCGACAATGGGGAGGAGAAACGGGCGTCCCGTTCCCGACGGACCCCGCAGCCCTGGGCCGGGCGGGGCCTTGGGGTCCGTCGAGGGCGGGGCAGAAGCGCGGGCGCAGCCGTGATTGGCTGCCCGTGCCTTGATTGACGGCGGCAGCACACACCTCCCCCCCCCGCCCCTCACCGCGGCGGCGGGGCTGCTGGCGCCGCGCAGTGCCCGCATCCCGGGCAGCCGTGCCGCCCGCTCCGCCGCTATGGGCCGCGGGGCCGCCCAGCTCCGCCGCTTGCTGCTGTTGCTGCTACTTCTGCCTACCGCGGGGACGGGCGGAGGGGGAATCGCCTTAACGGTGCGGGAACCGGAGACGGCGGAGGAGCTGATGGAGTACCGCGACCCGTGTAAAGCCGGTAGGGAGCGGGCGGGCTGCAACTCCGGGAGAAGTTTGCAGGCGCGGCGGAGGCGGACAGGTGTCCCGGCGAAGCGCTCCGTCGGTGTCCCGGTGTCGCCTGCTGGGACCGGCCCAGGGCTCACCTGGACGCGGATGGAGCCCCACGGCAGGGAACCGCCTCGGCATCCCGCTGCCTTCCCAAACCCCACCGGGGATCCGGCGAGAACCCCGCTGCTCCTTGTCCCGCCGGTCACCGCTTCTTGATTGTCCCCTTGCCCCGTTACCTGCGGGCTGTAGCCCCGGGCAGGAGGGTACGTCTGGGGCTTCTTAAGCTTCCCCATCTCTTCGCTCCCCGACTTGTTACCACCATGGATCTCCTCTGCAAAGCCAGGGAAAAGCCCAGCAGTCCTTTGCGGTTTACTGCTGGGGGCTCCCTCTCCTCCCCACCTCCCTAAGGTTTTTCTGTGCTTTGTGGCACCCCGTTGGCCCGGAGTCGGTCCAACCCGATGCCGCGGTGGGTGCCCCGGCGGAGCAGAAGCCGGCAGCTCTGAGCGACCAGCCCCGGCACCAGCCGAGCCGCCGGCGTATCGGGATACTTTCTGTTGCCCGTGTGCAAGTTACCGCATCCTCTCCAGGAAAACACCAGCTGCTCCCTCCATCCCCTTTTCAGAGTTCTTCGTTCCCGTGTTAGACTGCACTCAGTTGTTTTCGAGCTCCCTGTAACCTTTCTAAACCTTTTGATTTGTCCAAGAGCTTCTGGCACCTCTACTACCTTAATTTGAAGGGAATATGATCCCAGGTTTTCTCTTCAGAATCTGGGCAGTACTCTTGATGTGAATGTTACTCTTTCTGGTTCCAGATATGAGCAATGTTGTGGTCTTGTGAATTGCTTCTTTACTGGCAAATTGGCAATCGATACCTTGTTAGTCTTGTTCCATTTACAGGTAACTTTGTGCAAAGTCCTGTTATCTTAATGTTGGAATCAAAAAAAGGAGGGGTTTATTCGTGTGTGGTGTTCTTGGTCTTTTGAGTTGGGGCTAAGCCTCCTGAATGCTCTTCTGGCTGTTCTTCAGTGTCCCTTGATGATAGCTGCCCCTGTTATCAGCTCTCTCCTGACTGTTTTTAGGGGACTCGTGGCTGTATCTGCTCAGATAGATTTGCTCTGCCAAGGCAACGTCTATCGGAGCCCCTCTGTCTTGTGTAGTACGTTGTTTCACTGGCCTTGCATGCTGGCTGTGATGTGAGTGGTAGATTTTATTCAACTTGGTCCTGTCCACAGAGTATTTTTTACACAAAACATTTCCTTGATCAGTAATTGTTGTTTGCTATATGGGGAGTGGGGGGGTGTTATTCTTTTTAATAAATATGGGAATTAGCCCACCCAAACATACTTTGCTGTGTTTGTGTTTGCTTCTAAATGGTAATGATTTTGTGTCTCTCTCTTTCCAGTGAAACTAGTCATTACTGGTAAGGGTGATGGTTCAGACCTGGAGACCTGCAGGTGCAGTGCTTTGGCCTTCCCATCTGAAAACGTATTATCCTTGATTTCTCCTCAGAAGTATGGCATCACCTCCAGTGTGCTTCACTTGCACTTGGGGCTGTTTGATGTTACTGTCAGGTCAAGTACATGGAGGATGGGGAACGCTTGTTTAAGCACCACAGAGAGAACATTTACTTTATTCAACTCATCTACATCAGGCAGGGAACCTGTGGCAGAAAGGGAAAAAATCAGTATTTCCCTAACCTCCCATTTACCTGCCTCTGCTGTAAGAGCCTTTGTTTCTTCTGCAGTCCCCCCATCGTTCAGGCTCTCTACCTCCCACTTCTGTATGTACACAGAGAAGAGCCTGGACTGTGAACAGCAGCCTCACTTCATTGTACATCCTCACCTCCTGGGAGGCAGAAAACACTTGTTTGTGTTATTCCAGTCAATTCAGTTCAGTCGGGATTGGTTGCAGAAATTATCTTTGTATTCTGACTTCCCAGTGTTTGCCTCTAAAACTTTTCCACTGTCTTCTTTCCGGTAGGAAGACAGGAGTGAACGAGATCTCTGGAGCTCGCCTGGTCCTTTTCTGGAGCCTAGGACCAGGCAGGTGTGTCTGGCAGTGCTGGCACACATCTGCCTATGGTGGCCGCTGCCAGGCAACCTAGCCCAGCACTGCTTGGCTTTCCTGTTGTCTGACCTGAGGCTCCAGTGCTGCTGCTCAGAGAAAGTGGCTTTCTCACCAGCCTGTGCGTGTGTGGAGGACAGCACGGTGCCTTCAGCTCTGCTGCAGTCCTTGTCACCGGTGAGCCCTGTTACCGGCTTTCTCAAGTTGCAGTCTTCTTTTCCATAGAAGAAAGAGGCTCTCGCTCTTTCAGGCTGCCCTGTCTGGCTCTGCTTCCTGGCCCTCTGATCCAGTTTCTCTCTGTGTGCACTGTATCAACCTAGAGTGCAGAGCACTTGGGGAACAAGACACTCCTTACATGCCATGTACCTACCTCTGTGCCTTGAATGGCTCCGTTTTCTAAAGTCAGCCCCTAAACAAAGTAAGCAGGGCTTCTACCACAAAAACCCATGTAAGACCCTGCCTCTTCTCTCCCCCTGCCTTGCATTCACAGCCTTCTTCCTCTTCCAGTGCTAGACCATCCACAGAGCTCAGCAAGTGTTTGCTGCTGCAAATGCCATCCCAAAGGGTTAGTTCAGCCAAGATTAATGAGTGAAAAGATCAGTTTCTGCGGGACGAGGTGAAGACGCCTCTAATGGAGTTGTCCCTCCAAGACAGCCTCTGTCAGGGCTGTTCCCTAATGCCTGTATAGGAAGTCTATTGCGCTCTGTTCCTGATGTGCTATAGCAGTGACAAGTCTTTTTAACCTCTTTGGCATTTCTCCAGTGGTGGGACAGTGTCAGTGTTTGTCTAGAAGCATGACTGGTGGGAGGCAATGATTGCAGACCTACTGTGAAAAGCTCTGGTACCCAGCATGTTCTTCAAGGGAAAGTTTTTGATGGTCTGTGGAAAATGAGCTGGCACTGTGAGGCTTTTGGTGATGTTGCCATTGCTGCTGTAGGCACAAGCTACTGTGCATGGTATTGTGGCTGCAGACAGTGTGCAGGCTCAGCCCACTGTGAAGACAAACTGCATCTCCACTTAGATGTTTTCCAGAGCTGTTAAAACTGTAGTGCTTTACTTCTTTCTTGCTGCAAGCTAATGGCTGTGACCCAGAGGCTGTGATGGATTTAGATCTGGCAGCTTTCAAAGTGAAAGCTTGCCAGTTCCTCACCCCTGCAGCTCACGCCCTGAGGTTGAGTGCAGACTGTCAATGGTTGATCTGCTGGACTGGAAGTGAAAAGCCTGGCACACGCTCCTCTCTGTTGCATTAGCTAAGGGTATAATAATCTCCAACAGCAAGGCAGGGTGGGCAGCACAGGGCAGTAACCTCCCAAATCACTGCAACTACTGAGCTATTGGTATAAATACGTGCCCAGTTACCAGGGCTCAGCTGATGGCCCAGAACTCCACTGGTGCTCAACCTCTTAACTCCAACCATCCAGAATTTCATTTTGCTAATCTGTGGCTGCTTTCCTGCATTTTTGGTAGGGTTAAAAGAGAGAGAGTAATGCTTGAATGGCTGATAAAGGGGCAGCTGAGGCAGAACTGCACCGTCGGTCTGAGTTGCCAGGGAAGGTGACAGTGCTGACTCTGCTGGGTGGGTTTTGCTGAGTGTTGCAGCAGGTCACTGGAGCTTTTCAAAGGGAATGGTACAAAGGTTCCTGCCCAAATCTGCTGTGTTATAGATGGAAAAATGCCATAAGCCTGACATGTGCTTCAGATAGGTCTGCTGCTCAGAGGGTCCAGCTAAGGATACTCAGGCCAGGGTGCAGGTTGGAGTGAAGCTGCATGATAGGCAGCACGAGGAACTATGGATGCTTCATTAAAAAAACAAGAACATCCTTCTGGGTTTCCTGAGGCAAACTGGAACCAAAGGAATTAAATAGGCTTTAATTTGTTCTTGTAGTTATTTTTGTGCAAGCTTATATGAACTTTAATTTGAGGTGAAGAGCAGAATCACTGAGGTTCAAAGTGATCTCTGGAGATACTATAGTTCAGCTACAGTCATCAAAGGGAGGCAGAAGACATAAATAGGAAGGAGTACTCAATAACTTGCCCCTTGAATGTTTACAGGCTTGATGACTCCTTCCCTCCAGTGGCAAGCCTGTGATGGAGCTCTTTTCCACTTGCTAAAATCAGCAGGTGAGAAGAAAAAGCTGCTGTTTAATCTCAGCATCTTGGTTCCTGGGCACTTTGGCCTCCAGTATGGTGCCTACTGCCCTTTGTCACACGGAGGTGCAATGTTGCTTCCCAAACCCTGGCATTTCCCTCAGTAGGTCAGCTTCCAGGACAGGGTCCATTGACGAAGTCTGGTGTTGGAGACCCCTGTTTCTGTCTGCTCTGGCTTAAGCCTTATTTCACTTGTCCTGCCTAAAGGCTGACGGAGTCCAGACACAGGCCAGCCTGCAAGTCTTGACTCTCAGACCAAACAGCAATGTGGTGTTTCTCTGTGCAGACATGTGCATTAGAAGACGGGCAGATCTGCCTGCCTAGCCTTGTGCTCCTGAGGCAGAGGCCAAATGGGTCGAGAACTCCTGGTGCCTGTGTGTCTCAAGTACCGTTCAGGACAGTCAGTGTTGCTGAAGAGAGCCAGGCAGAAGAATTGCATGTGGGTACAAAAGAGCCTTGCAAACATGTTTAGCTTCTTTACATGAGACTTCAGTCAGAGACATGGCCTGTGCTCTGGGCTGTTGCTCACAGGGCTTTGGCAGGTAGCACCTAGAAAGGGAGCTAGTTCAGATGGATTTTGTGGAGTGCTTGGAATGTGAGCTCAGGAGTAGAAGAACCAAGGCAGGAGGTGTGAGAGGACACCGATAGGGATCAGAGCAGTAATCCCTGATGCTTTGTCACCAGAAAAGTTATTAGAGGAGCAGTTTGGCAACGATAGTGCAGCTTTTCCTGCCCACCCACTGCTCCTTCAAGCATGGATGCTGCTTGCCCAGTTGCAGGGTAGTGCTGTGCATCCCTGCTCCTGCTCCACCTGCTGATTTGATCCACCAGCTTCCAAGTGCCCAATGCCAGAGGTGTCTCACCCTGACTGCTGTCCTGAGATGGCAGTCTCTTATAGGGGATTCTAAGTTGTGCTTTGCTATCATCCTGTTCCTCCAAGCCCTCCCTCTGGTTAGGTGCAGTGCCCTTTGTTCTGGAGACAGTGGATTTCATTTGGGTTGTGGCAAAAACATCTGAAGTCGTATGCAGACATTCCTGTGGGCAGCTGAGGAACTTACTGTTGGGAACTGAAAGTCTTGAGCAGGTAAACAAATGAGAAAGGAGAGGGAGGATCAGAAAAGTCCCGGTCACTTGAGCATTGCTTGAGTTTGGACTGGGATGCAGAAGCTGTTTTCTCTGTGGTAAGCACAGATCCATCATGGCAGCAGGGCAACTTGAAAGCCCTTTGCAGGCTGCACTGTGGGTCCAGCACACTCAACTCTTGAGGAGAGTCTTCCTGCAGTTTCACAAGTTGTCCTGCTTGGTTTGGCAATGGCAGGAGCACTAGCAGAGTGTATGCAAACCTTCCCTGCGCTTGGGAATCCTGCAGTCCTGTGGAGGAATCTCATTCACATCTTATGGGCTTTCCATAAAGCTTTGGAGCCTCTGAGCTGATGTGGAAAGCTTAAGTGCAGTGCAGGGCAGCTGTGATGAAGGTACCAGTGCCTCTGCCATGGGGCTTTGAGTTGTGGAGGATGGTGGTGGGAGCCGCCAGCTTTACCCAAGGGCAGTCAGTATGGTGTAGCAGTGGTGGGAGCTGAACCCCAGTCTCCTGACATCAGAAGCCATGTGAGCTTCCAGAAAAGAAAGTTTCCTTCCTCCTTTCTTTGCCACCAATACTTACATGTGTGCTTTGAGGGAAGAGTCTGGGACATAACCCAGTGTGTGGATTCCTCGATGCTGATGCAAGCATTTACAGAGGAAGGAGAAAGCTCTTACCAGCAATTCCTATAATGGTTTTTCCCTCTAGGCTGTGGGAAGGGTTAAATGTTCAAGGAGGAAGTTGAGCCTTTTTGGGTGGTCTGGGAAAGAATGAGAGAACAGGATGCTCAGTCTTTAATTTACCTGCTTTAGGGAGGTGACAGCAGTTACAGGGTGGAAAGCAGGTGGGTGAGGACTACTGGAGACTGTCTTTATACACATTCAGCGTGGCAGCCCTTTGCTATTGGGGAAGCTGTGTTTTGCAGTGAGGTAGAGCTGCAGCAGAAGCTTCCTCCTCAAAGGGAAAGTTTAAGGTGGCACAAGTTAATGGCCATGGCTTAAAGGGAACATAACCACTAACCGTTTTTTTGCAGCTGAGATTCCCAGGTAGAGAAGCCATTGGCCTGGTAAATTTGAAAGCAAAACTGGGAAAAGCAGCACTTGAGATCCAGGTCTGAAGTCCTTCCAGTGTTCAGCTGTCTACTTGGGACCTGACAAAACATGCATGACCTGTGAGACTTGGTGTGTTGGATCTACTTGTCCTGTGTGAGATGTAATGCTCAGTGTTTATGTACACCTTGGGATTTAGCAATGGACAGGGCAAGGGATGGGCAAGTTTAGGACAGGGGGATCTTCTTTTTTCCTTAAAGAAAGGTGGTGGGGTGGGGAAGGGGTGTTTGGAATTGTCCTGGATGGTTCTCTGCAAAGATCTTGCAGAGCTTTTATTGAACCATGTGGTGTGGGTGCAGTTCACAGGTGTATGCCCTTGTCCATAGCCTGCTCAGGTTTGATCAGTGGAGACTGCTCCTTCCTCAGGTGTTTTGTAGCATAAGATTAGCCAGTCACAGACCCCCAAACAAACACGTTTAGAAACCATGCTGCAGGCATTCTAGGCTTCAAAAGTCTACAAAACTTAGGATTTTGGTTTGAGGCACTTTACTTGTGTCATTATTTCCTACTTTTGCAGTTGTGCTTGGAGTTTTTTTTCTCTTCCTGTCCTAACCTCCTGTGTAATGTGCCTATGCCTTGCTGGAGGGCTAATGCAAGGACTAGCTGCATTTTACTGGTAAGCCAGCTCTTTCTCACTACTCAAACTGTGCTCGTGGATGTCTCCCAGGTGAGGGGCTGCTGCCCCAGGGTGGGGAGGAGCTGTTGACTACAGCTACTCGCTGTGGTATGTTCAGGTTCACACATTTGTACTTGGGAAATGCAGGTGCTGTGTGCCTGACACACTGGATTTTCTAGCCTCCGTTCTCTAATAAATCCATTTCCTTTTCTTTCACACTGGCTTTGCTGCCGAGAATCTTGTGCTCTCTGTCTGCTTTCCCCTGTGTTTCCTGCAGATCCATTTCAGATGTTCCCCCATCTCCCTTTTCTTGAAGCTCTCTCCAGTCCTTGCCTGAGGGATTGCTGAAATCCTTCTCTGCTTTCTGCCTTGGGTGTTCTGTGATGCTTTTTCCCCCAGGCTGTGGGGTACCCCATCTCCTCTCCCATCCCATCCATGCTGCTCGCCCAGCGATCAGTAGCATCTTACTTCCTTCCTCGCCTAACAACAGCCTTGTGCTATGGCATGCATCTACCTGCTGTGTTGCACTTTATGAACCAGTTCTGTTCAATGGGCTGTAATAGGTGGGCTGCTGTGCCCACCTCCCCCTTTCCTTCCAGAAACCAGAGGGAAATGGTGAGGCTGGGTTCTGTAAATCAGAGTCCAGAGCTGTCTGTGCCAAGGAGGTGGTGCCAGGACTGGGAAGAGCACTGACCTGACAGGGAGCTCTATATCCGTTTTGGAGATTTGCAGCCCTGGAAGAAAGGAGGCACCTCTGACACCGGCATGACCTGGTTGTCTCGGATCACAAGTATTGCAGGTGTGAACCTGCATCAGCACTGCTTTCAGCTAGTGCTGAAATGTGCTTTTGCTGATCAGAAGGGATGGATGATTGAAGGGATGGACTCTTGTTTCGATACAGCTACTAGGTTTTCTGGCTTGTTTTTTTTATTCCTTCCTTTGTTTTAGCTGAGCTCCCAGAAACGCTGATCTCCAAGGGCGCCTGTACTTTGATGTTCAGATCCACTCTAGCACTTCCTGTGAACAGGAAGGTTCCCTGTCAATAGAAACTGCTTGAATGTGCAAGAAAGCCGTTGATTAAAGAACTCTCAATGATTGATTGCTCTTTCTTGGCCAGTTTGTGTCAGCCCAGCTTGGAATGGAGAGCAATCTTAAATTGCGTGTTGAGAAGGAAGCCCACGCGAAACCCCAGCCACTAGTAAATCACCCTCTGGTTTGACTGATACAAATTGTTAGAGACCTGCAGCTGCTGCCGGTCCATGAATCAGCTCCGCTTTAGACCTGAACAGAAATTCACATCCTCTCATGTAATTTTGTATTCCTGCAAATGTCAGCACCCCAGCAAAAAGCATCTGTTTAACCTCCCCATCCACAAACACCAGAGCTGTTTGCAGAGCAAACGCTGCCACAGTGTTACGAGACAGAAGTTCAAGTCTGCCGAGTGTTTTATCTCCTCTTGTTGAGAGTTAATGCTGGAGTACGATTGTGTCCATTTGTCTCATTAGAAGCTTGTTGATACAGTCCTGGAGGGTGCTGAGAATTACCTTTCTCCACTTCTCATGTCATAACTGTAGGTGTTGCCAGTCTCCCATGCCTCATCAGCACAACTTTGAACTTTGGTAGCATTGCCTGCAAATAGCATTGTCTCTAATCAGCAGCACTTTCATTTTGCTCAGACCTTTGGAAAAATTAGCTGGTTCCATTGGTGGTTTGGGTGCTGAGTTTCAGGTGAGACCTGCTGGGGGTTGTTCATTCATTTCAGAAATGAAAGTTTGGAGGACAGAGATTCATTTACAAAGTGTATCCTGCCTCCCGTTAGCAGCGGCTGTACCTGTCAGAAAGGCCAGGGGCACATGTCTGCTGTGGAAGCAGAGCTCTGCCTGTACTGATGCATATGTTGGCAGAAGGTATTGGTTCAGTAAGGCATCGGTTTTGCTTGGATATTCTTCAGATATAAAATTACTTAAATGCACTAAATTTGCAAATCCAGTACATTTAATTTTACAAATTTGCAAAACTTCTTTTTGCAGAAATTCCAGCACTAAGTCTGCTTTGGAGCTTGTGTATCTCCTTGGGAATGAAGGTAGACTTGAGTGATATGACATGGAACTCTGTTTTGAACAGGTATCCTATACAAAAAGTCTATTTTGACCCTGCATCAAATATGGGTAACAAAAGGGCTTTTGGCTGTGTCATCTGTGTTTCTGTTGCAGAAGTTGGGTGGTGGTAGCAAACAAGGCAGATGCTGCAGGAGAAGCTTGGACAGCTGCATGGCGGGGTGTTTGAGCTGTCCAGGAGTTAAGAGGCCCCAGGTGAGAGAACAGAAGTTGGTAAATGATTATGGCAGGCAGTGGGGGAACCTAATATAGTGACCTACAAGTTCTGTGGCCTTGAAAAGGATGGAAAGAATGCACCTGCATTTCCTCTACTGAGTATGTTGGACTAAAGTAAAGCATTTCTAGAGTAACCTACTGTCAGTACCTCAAGCTAGATGCGGGCAGGGGATTGATAAAACAGCAAGGATCTGTGCTTCTTTTATGGAGTCTGCCAGCAGGGCTTCAGTCAGAAGAAACTGCAGTTCAAAGTTACATGCACCTGCCTTTGGATGTGTTTAACACTAGAGGTCTAGTTTAGGCTTCTGTGGCCACCAGATCTTGTACCCTGTCACTGCCCAGATGCTTCTCTGTTGCCCTGTCTGCTTCCTGTGTGTTCCTAACAAGAGTAAGGCACAGTTCTTTACCTAAAAGTGAGTTTTGAGAAGTCTGTCCACTGGACGAAGATCTTTCTGAGTTACTTGCTCAGTGTGACTTCTGGTGCAGTCTGGTGTTTGTGGTTCTATGGCAGTTACTCAGAGACCCACAGACCATTTTGTTTTGTCCATGCTGGCTTTGCTGACCTGGGAAGGCAGAGATGCTCTGATTGTTGAGGCTGACCCTTTGGGGTTTGGGGTCTGGGGTGGCCTGTTGGTCTGTTCTTGCCCTGGAAGGGAAGCCTGTTATTTGTTGTGGTGTTGGCATTGGAAGTGTGTGCTGCTCAGCGATGCTCGGAGCTGCAGCTGGCCGGTGTATCAAGCTGCTGATATGTTGTGCAGTTGACCGCTGCGTGGATTTGATCTCTAACCTTTGATTGTTCTTGAAAGCATGTTCTAGAGATTGCATTCCCACCCACACTGCTCCTGTGACCCCTTCCATTTCCTGGGTGTCTAAGTACAGAACAGAAAAGATTCATTAACCTGGCAAGTAACCTCTTTTTATGGGGGAAGTGATTTTCCGTCACGCTCTGTTAGATCCTATTGATTTCTGGTTTTCCCCTCTTTGGCCTCTTCTGCCATATATTCTCTTCTTTGTCATGCTTCAGTAGGAAGGTGATATGTGATATGCTGGAGGGTGTTCTTTTTGCTGTTTCCTGGGCAGAGAGTTGGGATCTCCCAAGGCCACTGCTCAAGTGCCCAAGTCTGCCTTTTCTTGGAAAGCTTTGTTGTCAAGGTGAACTGCTGGTTAGGGGTGGGATGTTGACATGAGGAGTAAAACCTCCTGGCTGATCTCTTCTTTTCCTGGTGTTGAGAAGAGCATTTTCTGTCCTTTTGCCCTCTTTGCCTATTGTACAATTCCTCATCTCCTGGCAGAAGTGTGACGTATTTGCCATGGGGTTTGCAAGCATGCGTGGAATGGAGACCCTCAAACTGTAACGTGTGCCTGCTCTTTTTGTCCTCCCAAGCTGTGGTGGTGGCTGAGTCCTGCTGCCTTTGCAGTACTTGTGTATCTCACAGCTGCACCTCTGCTTGGTGTGAAACGGAAGGAGCTGCCAGGTTTGCGCTGTAGCACTGGCTTGTCATAATGGAGGTATGTTGTGGCAATTGGTGTGGGAGAAGAGGCATGTCCTTCGGGCTGGGCATGGGGGTGTCCCCTGTTTTAGGAGGAGCAGGACATTCTGTGCAAAATTCCACACCAGGAATGGGGACCATGTTTTCTTCCCAAGGAGTTCGCTTCCTCCTGTGCACTTTTGCGTATTCCTCCCTCTAGACAGTCACTTTTCTGCTAATGCAGCATTGCAAAGATGAAATATTATGAAGGTAAATGCTAAATACATACTCCATGAGCAGGATACTTCAGTTTTGAGAAGGCCATTGCTGTTTGCTAGTGTATTTGATTATTAGACAGAGCCTTTCTGTGATTCTAGGCAGGTATTTCACTAGTTGGAGGAATACTTTTCCTTTCAAAAAGTACCCTTTGACTGTATTATTCTCTCAACTTTCTTGACTCTTGAGATATTCCTCTTCTTTATGTATCAAGTTCTATGGCAGTCCTGTGAAGAAGTACTGCAATTGAAGGGTCAAAGAGTTAAAACCTAGGTGGGCATTGTTTCTTTTAGACTTTTGTACTGTTAGAGGAAGGTGTATTCTGAAGAAACAGTTGGCCTTTGCACTGCCTGTCCTATTGATGCCCAGGTTCAGCTGATCTGAGTGAGAAGCTCTGCCCAAAAGGAGAAATAAAGCTCACTTTGTCATCTAGGTTGTCCTAAGGAAAGATGTGTGAAGAAAAGATCCTACAAATTTGGAAATCGTAAGCTGCACTTTCTCTAAGATGAGCAATTAAACCCTGGGGGGTCAGTGAAGGGGTATGAGCTCTGTTTGCAGCCCAGGCAGACTGATCCACACTGATGTGAAGAGCTGTGCTCCTAGCTCTTAACAAAACAGGGCCTGGCTGTTTGAAGGGTTGGTTTCATGGTTCACTACCTTAAGTGGGAGAAGGGGGAAAAGCTAATGGAAAGGTTTTATAGGGAAAGAGGGTAGGTAGTCTAGTAAGTGGAATACACCAGGAAACTCCTTAAGACCTTTTTGTATCATAGTCTATGTTTTCAGCTGCGAGTGGATGTGGGGAAACAAAGCAACAAGCTCAGGAGTCTAAAAATGTATTCAATTCAGCATTAGAGTTTGTTTTCCTCATATTGCTTTTGAGGCTTTGAACTTTCAGTTTCTGTGTTCCTTTTTGTTTGTTTCTTTTTTTAAACAAACAAACAAAACCAAGCCAAAAAGTTTCCCCATGTCCTTCATTAACCCCAAAGCTTCCTAACATACCTTGGGAGGGGTCAGTAATCTGTACACGTTGGAGTGGAGAAGCTGGAAGGTTTCACTGCGAAACTGGGAAAGCTGGCAGTGCTGCTGTGAGCAGAATGCACGGTCAAAGGAGCAGCGGGATGTGGGGCTGCCTCAGGAGGCTTGGGACTCTTTCAAATAAGGATGTTGGCTGTCCAGTGTGAATGCAGCGCTGGAGCTTGGTGACTGCTCCCTGCAGGACTGTTTTCACAATGCCAACCAGCCCTTTCAGTCACTATGAAGGCTTAAGGCATTCTGTTTAGTCGTGTGCAGGTCTTGCTTACAGGTAGGGAGTAGATCTCTCCTCTGCTCCATGGTGCTACTGTGTGATGCAAACAGCTGCCGCTTCCTCAAGGGCCAGCCTGAGGATGCTGTTGTCCTCCGGAGAAACTCTGGAATGAGTCATGTCCTGGAGGGACTGGAGGTGAGGGATAGGTTTGTGTTGCAGATGGTGCCTCTTCTGCTGCAGGTGGGGAGGCAGAGGATGATGATGCACCAGCAGTGCTGTGCATGCTGGGGCTCTTGTTACTCATTATCAAAAACCTACCAACAACCTCTATCACACTGTCTCAAGCCAAGGTCCTGGTGTTGTTTCCATCCCCCTGTCTTGCCTTGAATTTTGCTAACATGCATGAATGCGGAGTCCTGAAATTCAGGTTCATGGTTCCAAAGTTCATGGTCTTGAGAATAAACAAAAAACTATTGTGGTGGCTGAGAGCTGGGTACCCCATTAACCCAGAATCATGAATATTTATCATGCTGGATTACAAAAGAACATAGAGACTATATTGTATTTCCTATAACTTTATTTCCATGGCATCTTTTCTTGGCGGGTCACTTTAATGTAAGCTTTGCTTATTTAGTTGCACACTTTAAGCCGATTAACTTTTTGCTAATAAAATGTGTGTTGACTCCCTTTGTCCTGGCTCCTGTTTGTTTGTACCTACACTCCTGTGACAAAGAGTCACAGAGAACTGCTTTAAGCTCTGGGTAAATCCTGCCGCTGGAAGCTTTGAATGAACTGAATGTGTCTGGGTGTGATTTCAGCCTTGCATTTTCTCTCTCTCCCTCTTGCTGCCTGGAAGTTGGTCACTGCAAAACAAGCTCTTTGGAACACCCCCTTCATTTCTGAAACTGTTTGTAGTGCTTTGGGGTTGGGCAGGAATGATCCAGCCTGTTATTGTCTCTCTCTGAGTTGGCTCAGAGTAAAACTACAAGTGGAGGGAACACAGGTGATTTCCAGCCATGAAGACTGGTCTGTGGCTCTCATGTTCAGTAGTTTCCCAGCTGGTAACCACATTATTCCTTCCCTGCTTATATGCTTTGTTCAGCAGTACTACATGTTTTATTGTGACTTCTCTCTAGGAACATCCCAGAGAGATGATTACATCCTGCCAGTGTAGTAAAGGCCCTCTAGAAAAACTATTCTTTTCCACCAAAAGCAGTTCAGAACAGAAATTTAAAGTTAGTTGGGACCCTAAAAAGATGGGTGAGCACTTGGGAAATACTTTCTAAAAGCCTTTTGTAAATCCATTCCTTTGTATTTGAAGCTTTGCTAAAGCTAAAATGATCCCTTAGAAATGTTCTGTTAGTACTTAAGTGTGGCTGGTCTGCCTCAAAACAAACTCAGTAGCCTGTTTCCATTGGGCAAATGCCAAGAGAGGTATAGAAAGGCAGGGTAAAACAGAGCCAAAAGTCCAAAAAGTCCCCCTGACTGTGGCAGGCTCCACAATCCCTCAGCTGTAGATGGCTAATTGTCTTTAACAATCTTGGATAACTTTGTTTTTTGTCTGCTTTCTTTTGGACCTGAGTAAGCTTTTAGCATCTGTAGCCTTCTGGGATAACAAGTGCCAGTGCTTAGCTCTTTTCTTATCCACTTGTGAGTTGGTGCATCAGGTGTTGCAGAGGTTTAGTTAAGTGCTGCCTACCAGTTTCCATTCTTGTCCCCTTTTAGGTCAAAGCTTCCAATGTGGAACACAGCTGGTTTTGATAGCAAATAATACTCATGCTTCGCTATTGCAAGAAAATCCTTTCTTTAAGAACTCTGACATCATACTGGCTGGGGAAGGGGAGAGGAAATGTTGAGGACAATAGCAGCCATGATCCACACCTTCTAGAAATTACTTAGTGGCTCTCTGGAGCATCTTTTGCAGGTGGATCACTCAGGTTTGAGGAATAACTTTGAATGTGCCCATTCATTTGGATCCCTGTGGGTGCTAGTGATAAAGATAGCAGTAGCCCAGAGAACATAAAGAAGGACTACAGAGCCCTGTGAGGGGTGGTTGGGGGAGCTGGAGCTCAGATTGTCTTTTCATCAATTCTCCAGGATACAGAGTCAAGAGGACTCTGTCGATGAAGCGCTCTATAGACAGATTGGAACAGCCTCATGCTCGCAGGCCCTTGTTCTCATGGGGGACTTCAACCACCCTGATATCTGTTGGAGGGACGGTACGGCCTGGCACAAGCAATCAAGGAGGCTCCTCTATTGTGTGAAAGACAGCTTCCTTCTGCAAGTAATAGAGGAGCCGACAAGGAGAGGTACCATGCTTGACCTCATGCTCACCGAAAGGGGAGGTCAGGTTGGAAATGTGATGCTCCAGGACAGCCTTGGTTGCAGCAATCATGAGATGGTTGAATTTGAGATCCTCAGGACAGTGAGAAGAACGTGCAGCAAACTCATTGTCCTAGACTTCAAGAGAGCGGATTTTGGCCTCTTCAGGAGTCTGCTCAGTAAGGTTCCATGGGATATAGCCTTAGAGGGCAGGGGGGCCAAAGACTGTTGGTTGATATTCAAGAATCGCCTGCTGCAAGCTCAGGAATGTTGCATCCCTACTAGAAGGAAGTGCAGCAGGAGGGCAGGGAGACCTCCTTGGATGGATAAGGAGCTGCTGAGGAAAATTCTAGGGAAAAAAGAGGCTTATAAAAGGTGGAAGCAAGGACAAGCATCCTGGGAAGAATGCAGGAATGTTAGGAAAGCTAAGGTCCACTTAGAATTAAACTTGTCTAGCGATGTTCAAGATGACTGGAAGGGATTCTATAGGTAAGTAGCAAATGAAAGACAGGCTACGGACAACGTGTGCCCCCTCCAGAAGCTATCAGAATAACTGGCTACCCTGGATTTAGAGAAGGCTGAGGTTCTTAATGACTTCTTTGCCTCTGTCTTCACTGATGAATGCTCTGACCACACCACCCAAGTCATGGAAGGCGGCTGCAGACACAGTGAGAATGAAGACCCTAGGCGCACTGTAGGAGCAGATCTGGTTCTTAAGAACCTGATCTTGACACAAATCCATGGGACCTGATGAAATCCATCCACAGATCCTGAAGGAGCTGGCAAATGAAGTTGCTAAGACATCATATTTGAAAAATCATGTCAGTCAGGTGAAGTTCCCAGTGACTGGAAAAAGGGAAATATAACCCCCATTTTCAAGAAGGGGAAAATGGATGAGCCGGGGAACTACAGAGCAGTCAGCCTCACCTCTGTGCCTGGCAAAGTCTTGGAGCAGATTCTCCTGGAAGGCATGCTGAGGCACATGAAGAACAACAAAATGCTTGGTGACAGCCAGCATGGCTTCACTAAGGGGAAATCCTGGCTGACCAATCTGATGGCCTTCTATGATGGGGCTGTGGAACTGATGGACAGGGGTAGAGCAGTTGATGTCATCAGGTTGCACAGAGCCTTGGGTGACATGGTTTAGTGGCAGGTGTCCCTACCCATGGCAGGGGGGTTAGAACTAGATGATCTTAAGGTCCTTTCCAACCCCAACTACGCTATGATTTTATTTACTTGCTGTAGAGACAGGAGGTGCATGCCATTGATCACCTATTGCCTGTCCTTCTCTTGCTCTTTGACCCATCGTGCCACCTTCTCTCACTGGTCTTAAAACCTTTCCTGTGGAGTCAGCACTGCTGAGGAGACAAAACGACCCTTAGCATGTGAAGCCATCACTAGCCGTGGAAATACTGTTTTCCCATCTGACAATACCCAGTTCCTGTGTGACAGCTGTGCAATGTCCTGCACTAGGGGCACCTTTAATGTGAAAGGACACTGAACTATGCTCATCCTACCTAACTAGCATTAAATACAAAGAAAGTATCAATCTCTGTGCTGGATGCAAGCTGCTTCTTTGTGGTGCTGATGGTATCTATCTTTTTGTTGCATCAGTTCCTACTAGGGACACAAGAAATTTAAGGCTCTTGCTGCTCTCAATTTCCTCCTGGCTGAGTAAACTAGAAATTTGGTTGACATGTTTATGTCGTCGATTTGTCAGCGTTGTAATTCAACAGTCTCCATCTTACCGACATAACTCTGGAGTGGAGTGTACACTGCATGACTGTTGAGTGTGGGATATTTTAATCTGTATAAAGAAGATGATGAGGGGCAGTAAAGTCCAGATAAATGAATGAAACATGGACATAAGCTACTTGTATAGTTGATTATGGAGAAGCAATTGTCACATGTTGGTTGCTTTGTTTGAGGAATGGTATGTTGGGAACTAAGTTATGTTTTTATATTTATTACCTTTCTAAAGTTCCTCAGACTCCTAGATCTTGGTAATAACCCTTTCCAGTGGTGGATTTGCCTGCTCTCAGCTCTTCAGTATTTGATGGTGGGGGATTTCTGTCTGAGTGGATGAAGGTTTGCTCCCCACTATACTGCATGTCCGTGCAAAATCTGGAGGGGAATCAGAGAAGCACAGCTCTAAGACCTGCATGTTGAGCAGTGCTGCTTTATGGTGGTTTTAATCTTGTGCAAGTTGTGTACCATGCAGGGAAGCACTGGCATTTGGTGGGTGTTGACGTGGCTGCAGAGGGATTACTGACAGGAGGGGTAGCCCATCTGCTGCTGAGGGGTTGCTACAATAGCTGGAAATTTTTGATGGGGGTAGCCCTTCTGGAATGTGACTGCATTTTGCTTTCCACTGATCCAGGACTGGCCCTAAGAGGGTGAGCCAGGGCAGATCTCCCTGCTCATCCTTTCTGCTAATGGGGGGAAGGAAAGGGGTTTGCTACAGCTCACTCAGGCTCTCCTGCTGAGCTAATCCCCTGTCCACAGCTCCTTCTGGAGGAGCAGGAGGTGTTGAAAGCCAGCAGCTCCTGGAGTAAATGCTGGAGCACTGACCCAGCACAAGTGTCCTTCTGCAATAAATGACCCAATTCCCATTTTTGGTACCTTTGTTTTTTTTCCAGGGGGGCTGGTGACCCTGCCTCCTGCTGATGTTCAGGGGTGCTTATGGCAAGACCTGGCGTAAGGCTTAGGGAAACTGGAACTACTTTCTAGTTTGCAGCATTTTGTGCTGGAGTTTTTCCTGACATTGGTCTGCCTGGGGCTGTGGAGTGCTTTTAGAGCCTTAGCCGAAAGTGGGCTTTGCTGCCTCGGAGCAAAGCTAACATAGGGAGACCTTACTGGCATTGTTGAATCCTGGCAACTGCCTCCAAGCATCTCTGTCCACTCTCCCCTTTGCTCCCTGCTCTTGTCATACCATGACCTCTCACTTCAAAGACAGGCACACTCCTGACACAAGACTGTTTGCTATCCAGAGGGTACAAACAACTTGTCAGGGGAATAAGTTGTCTCAATTCCCCAAGTAAAGACATTTCATTAGGGCTGGGAAATGTCAAAATTGAAGTTTGCACCTTCAATCGAGCCCTGCTTATGCGTTGTGATGGTCACTAATACAATTGCACGATGCTGCTCCTTGAATAGATCCAGAAGTGGGATGAAAGGGACTGGTGATGACCAAGATCCTTCCTTTTCTGTTGCGGAGGCAGAGAAGTGCACAATGAGCAAGGATGAAAAAAGCATCTGTCTTTTTAGACATCTTTGTGGCACCATGGCAGATTGTCTGCCAGTGTTCGGCATCACTGTTCCTATGTGGTCTTCAGTGAGCTGTGGCACCAGTCTTTTGAAGACTCTTTGCTACCTTTGTTCTTTTCTGGGTGTTCAACATGGGAGCGTACAGATCACTTGCAGAAGTTGCAAGTAGTTGCTGTTGCAGAGGAGGGAGTGGAGTTCTGACACAGAACTAGGCTAATGCACAGGATGCATCTGGGGTGTTTCAGAGAGGGATGACCAGCATATGTTTGTATGGTTATATATTTAATATAACCTCCTGTGAATGTTTGTGAAAGTCTGGGATGAGTAACTGCGTAATGCTGTGTTTTCAGGGCAAAGCTGGAAAGGGAGGAATGGGCATACTAAAGTAGAAGACCATCCACTGCCTAAGCAGGGCTGAACAGCAGCTCTCAAAGCCACCCATGTCCACCGATGCTGCAGTTGTGACCACTTAAGTCTAGCTGCTGCTGCTGAAGTCAGTCTTACCTCACATATTCCTTCTCCCAGTATCAGTGAACTGTGGGAGCTGAGTGCAATGAGAAACTGATCTATTTGAGAACAAACTGGTTTTTACTGACTTGGTAGGACCAAGTTGGTTTTTACCAGTTTGCTTCTCAGTCCTGTGAATGCTTGTGGTAGCACAGGAGAAACCATAGGAACAAGTGACTAGGAAAGAGGAAGGGGAGAAAACAGAGAAAACCAGCTGCCTCAGGGAGTGTAAACCAACAATTATGCAAGCTGTGTGAGTACACAGTGAGACGATGTTTCCATTGTGCATGTGCTTGTCTCGACATGCTGACTTGTCTGGACAGTCATAGCTGCATATAATCTTCACTGGGACCCTCCAGTTTCCGTGAAGTTGTAGGAGTTTTTATGTATTAGTGATCAAATGTTCCTATAAAGCACTAAGAATGAGTTAGCAGTCTATGGAAGTGTGGAAGGTAGACCATATTTGCATACGCATGAAGAAGAAGCCTTGTCGAATGTCAATTTCTGCTGGATGCTTTAAGCTAGTCTTGCTGCATGACAGGACAGTGCTCAGTTAGACTGGCCTTCCCTAGGAGGCAGAGGATTAATGATGCCTCCTTCAAATTAACACTGTAGTGTTTTGCTGGCTCATTGGCTGAAATGTGATACAATGCCAGATGCCATGAAGGGCCTTTAAATGGTAAACATCTTCCACCTGAGATCCTCCTGACTTCAGAGCTTTTGATTCCAGCCCAGAGCTGGGTCTACTAACAATCATATTTTGTATGAATTCCACCACCTTGCCTTTGGGGATGGCAGTGTGTTGATTTTCTTTCCATAAGCAATCTCTAGTGCACTGATTTCTGTTCTTGAGAAGATTTCTGTGCTCTGCAGTGATATCCCCAAAAGCTAAGGAGACAGACTGTGATGGAGAGCCTTGGTATGTTCCTAGCACTCTCTGATGGCAGCCTTCCATGACTGTAGCCTCAGACTTGCATGTGCTTTGGACTTCCTGCCGAGTTCAGGGCATGAAATAACTCCAGTAATTTGGGAATTATACAGCCATGGGAAGAGGCTGAACTGGAGAGGACCCTGCACTAATAGCGGAGGAAGCAGAGGTGGCTGCTGTTACCATGCTGAATCACACAGCATTTTCATTCAAACTGTTTAATGGGAGCCACATGAAGAGTGGCTTTTGCCTGCAGGTGCTTAGAGCCTATGGAAATCTGCAGCTGTCTGTGCGAATCCGATGCCTCCACTTTATGCCTCGGAATTTATGAATGACGGAAACCACATGAATCAATTGCATGAGTAATTTTTCATGTGCTTCACCCTAAGTCAGATTCGAGGGGACTTTCAGTTAACTGTGTCTGTGGTCCCCAACAGCTTGCCCAAAGAGGGAGGGGATGCTTCGGGATGGCCACTAGGTGTAGGAGTAGGATAGTTTTGGTAAAAATGAATCTCCTTGCCTTGGGCAATGAGAGACATCCCAGTGTGCAAGTGAGCATGGAACTGAATGCACTCATTTTCCACTTGATCCGACTGCCCTTTCTGTAGCATGTCTGCCTTGTGAAATGGCAAGGACTTGAAACCTTTCAGCCTCAGGAGAGGGATGGTCTGTCTAACAGTGGAGCACTGGGATGGGAAGCTGGAACATCCAGCTCTGCCTTGGATTCTGTGACAAAAAATGCTTCACTTCTTCAGGACAGGCTGAGAAACAGATCTTTTGGTGGTTCTTAGGGACATCTGTTTGGTGCCTGTTTCAGCAAGCTTTGTCTGAAGAGATGAGGTGGGTTTTGATGTGTGAGGCCTGTTCCAATAGGCATGGATTCCGCTCTGTGCTTTCTTGAGGTGCAAGTACAACATTCCATTATTGAGAAGGAAAATAGTGGCATCCACATGCTTTCCCCTTTTTGATGTGGTCTATCTGTATTATGGCAAACACCTTCTTGTCAGGCTGGAACTGAGCAGGAACCCACAATGGGTACATTAAAAGTGTGATGCTAATTTCAGATGGCTCCGAAAATGTGAGAACATAAAATTATAGCTTACATGGTGCCCCGAAGCTTCATTTATGCTTTCAGGAGTTCTAACAGCTCCAGCCTGATGCCCAGTGGTAATGTCTGGATGAGGGCTGAACAAAAGGCATGCCCGTCCTATGAATAAGTAACTTCTCTGCAACCAGCTGGTTGCACTGCTTGACCTGATAGATGGTAGTGAAACACTGGAACACTGCCCAGAGAGGTGGTAGATATTCTATTCCTGAAAACATTTCAAGTCAGGCTCAAGAGGGCTGAGTCCTCCGGGTCTAATTGAAGATGTCCCTGCTTACTGCAGGGGCTTGGACTAGATGACCCTTAAAGGTTCCTTCCAACCCAAACTACTCTATGATTTTATGATCTTCTTCACATATTGGGGTGTTCATTACAGTCTTTTCCAAAGACTGCTCATTGTGGTCCATAAATTGTGTTGCTGTGGTGGTACAGTCCTGGGAGGAGGCAGCGTTTGGACTGATCAGCAGCATCTGACTGCAGAAGGGACTGGGGAAGCACAGGCAGACCTGGGAACAAAGGAGCTGTTGCTCTGAGCTGCGTGATGAAACTTCTCTGTGTAAGCCAGACAATCTCTCCATTTATTTGCAAGTGGCATTTGGTCAGAGTTTTTTGGCAACATACGGAAACTGTTTAAATGAGCTGTGTGAGCCATACGTGAAACAGATGCATATTCTTAAGCAGGCTTTTGTCATTGATGGGTGAGCAAGTGAAGGGTGCAGCTGGCTTGCTTACGAAGTGGGAAGCATGTCCTCGTCCAGATGTATTTAAGCGCTTGAAGTGAAACAGAGAACCAGAATGTTGAAGGATGTGTGTTGATAAAGACCAACTTCTCATGGGCTCCTACTGTATAAATAAGATGAATGGCTGTAATGACACTTAACCCTTCACCGCTTTCCTGATTGCTCACTGCCAGTGCAGTATTATTAGTGTAAACAGAAGACTGTAGGTCCATAGCTCTCCCGCTACTGTTTTTCACTTTTATGCTAGTGTATCAACACTAGTTTAAAGCTCTGCAGTCTGATCAGAGCGCATTGCTACACTTTTCTGAGCAATCTTAGTAGACAGAGAGTAATGAGATCTTGTTGAAGAAAGCAGAATATTGTGACTGTGGTGGCTTTTGGGTGTGAATCTAGAGACAAATTCTGCATAGGGAGAAACTGCACCTGAAGCTGATGCCTCCGTAACTGGAGCTGTGATTGCCTCTGAACTTTAAATCCTTGTGGAGCTTTGTTGACTGTGATGATTGTGTTGCTGCGTAGTCTTAGATGCTCACAGTGGTGTGTATGGCTGGGACAATAAAAAATGGCCTTAAATATTGAGAGCATTGACTTTACATGTGCCAACTGCAATGGGATAGACCAAGGTGAGAGTTACTGAGACTACAGTGATGGGCGCTGTAGATGTTTGGGTGCCTGAGTTTAGCTGATGTAGGACAGCAGCGCTGAAAGACAAAAGCAGAGATTTTATGGCAGTGGGGTTCAGAAAAGGGTGAGGAAGCAGTGAAAGCAGAGAGCTAGGAGTATTGCTAATAGGGCTGAGGAATAGAAGAGGTTTATGGGACATCAGAAGGAACTAAGGGAAGGTCATGGCAGGATGAATCTCTCCTACAAGGGCAGAACTGTGATTTGTATTCCACACAGGGATGTCTGCTCAGTGCAACATTCATATGTGGGTGTGCTGCTCAGTCTCGTAATGCTCATCATCATGAGGCAGACTTGAGTGTCTGCTGAGGCGGGCGGGCTGGCTGGCTGGACCCTCTGCCGTGTGCCTCTAAAGGTGCAAATCCAGCAAAGTATTTCAACAGGCTGCTGACAAGGCTTATGAGCTGCAGAAGGGGAAGCAGAAGACCCTGTTTACTCTATACAAATGATGAGAAAAAGGTAGCAATTGGGTTTTTTTCAAACTTTCCTGTAGGAGTTTAAAAAAGGAAGGGAACAACCAGAGGGACATGGGGTGGTTTAGGGGACTGTAGTTGTCTCCTTGAACTAGGTATCCTTGCAGAAGCCTGTGCTGTGGACTGTGTTGAGCTGAGCTAGCAGCACACATCCCCTCTGGAGCATTGCTATATCCTGCAGGATTGTCCCCTTCTGGGAAAGCCACCTCTTTGGGTTACATGGCACTAGAGACTGGGTTTCTTGGCTCTTTCTGTTTCTGGGCAAGTTGGTGTTTTCCCTAGTGAGTTTCCCTAAGGTGCACAGTGTGGATGTGAGTGCCCCTTCTCAAACACTGATGGGCTGAACCTTCCTTAGGCTTTTGGGCACCAGCAGATGCTGTGTGCAAGCACAGGTAGATCCTGTGCAGAGGGGATTCCAATTGCTGTAGCATCAAAGTCTTCAAGTGTAAAACCAAGGGTAAAGGTGAACTGAACAGCTGTTTGTAGTGACAAACACTGATATTTTGGCTTATGGGCAAAGCTGGGTGAAACATCTCTTGGGATGTGTTTTCTTCTTTTGGTTTTGTTTTGTTCAAAAGTTTCTTTGAACCATTTTTGCCTGCCTTGAGCCTTACCCGGAGGCATCCTTGCCACAGGCGTTACTCTAGTAAAGTTTTACATGCTGTAGGGGGTGGAGCACTTCATTTTGCAAGGTTATTTTTAACTCCTAAATGCTTGTGGTGAGGCCAGTCCAGGATGGTGGCTGGATTTGTTGCAAGGAAGGGCTGCGCTCTGCTGTCAGGGTGAGCGGTTTCCACTCCTCCTGTTCGGGATGCTGATATAATTTTCTGTGTGTATTATCTTCCCTGGGGCATGTTTGTAAAGTTTGATTTTTAGAGGGAAGAGGGAGGAAAGGAGACAAAAATCTGTTGGTCTCCTTTTATTGTGTGTTTGGTTGTTGGTTTTGCTGTTGTGTTGTTTCTTTTAGTTGGGAGGGGAGAAATGCTTTTTCATATTTGTCCTTCATTGAAAAAACATAAATGCTGTGTTTCAGACTGCATGTTCAGCATGTCACTGGGACAGTGCTGGTGCCAACCTGCTTCCTCCTTGGTTTCTCTTCTAAGCTTATCTTGCCCTCTGCTTTGCTGTGTTGTGCTATGAGACACACTTGTCTGCTGGCTTTTATGACCTCTTGCTTTTCCTTGATGCTGTGATTTTGCTCCTTGTGAGGGTTGCAGTCCTGTGGGGTGCTGAGCCTTTCATTCCCTGGAGTAAGCTCAGTTGTCTGTGAAGGTACTTACTGGTTTGCAGAGCAGGAATGTGGCGTTTGCCCAGTTCCCGAGATCTCATGCAGGGACATTTGTTTTCCGTCTGTTCTGGTGGGACACCTATGCCTGGCTAGGGCACAAATCCCACTATAGTCTGGGGGTGCCTTTGGTCAGAGTCCATGCCCCCACCATGCCACTCGGTGCTGCAGCCTCTCTGGCTGCTAATCTCATTCTGATCTCTTCATTGTTGTGTTTTTGGCAACCCAGATTCCCCACCCAGGCCTGAGAGTTTAACATCAGCACATTTGCAGGACTGATCAGATTTGTCTCGCTTCTATGACGACATTGTTTCTATGGAAAATTAATGGATTCTCATGTTGTATTTTCAATGGCTGAAACCACTCCCATGCCACCCTCCCATCCCTGAGCTCTCAGAAGGGAAGTCTGTAAACAGCTCAAATTAGCTATCCTCCTAAATAGCTCTGGTTTCTTTCCTGCCTGCTGTCCCTTTCTTTTCTCTCTTCCAACAGTGCTGCAACACTCCTCTACTGGTGTTGGCATATAAAGAACAATAAGTAAAATGAGCCTATGTTTGTGTTCCTTGTCTGGCCCTTGAATAGATGTGATCTGTCATGAACTACCCCCTTTCATTCAGAACCGCATGGTTTTAAATTGTCAGCTTTCCTTGAAGTTTGCTCCAAGCAGGCCTGGGTTGTTACCTTCCTTCTTTAAGGGTGCAGCTCAGTTAATGGTTCTGCTTCTGTTCATTTTTGCTATGATCCAATTTATTCTGTGGGGGAGCAGGTGGCAGTGATTTTCTTGCCTGTTTGGGGTCACCCGTTCTTCTCCTGCAGTGCTTGGGGTGAGAACAGCGAGGTTTTGAGACCTAGTGTGTCAGACCACCTGAAGGAAAAACATCCTTCCCCAGATAATACAATGAAATGAGGTGGAATGGTCACTTTGCATTGTGGTGCGACTGATGCAATGTCCTCAGTGGTGGGACAGTGCTTAGGTACTGAACCTTTCTAAATGAAGTTTAGGGTCAGTGCAGTTTTAGTCATAAATTTTCTTCTGTCATCTCTAAGGTTATTTTTCCTCAACTTAGTTTTGAGGAACAAATACAGGGCAAGTCCCATGGTATCAGAATTATCTGAGGAGAAGGTCTGACCTGGATTGTCTCCTCTCAGAAGACTGAAGGTGGTTCCTAAAGTGTCTTTTGTGGGGTATCTGCTGAGGGAAATGCAATGTTTTAGGTCAAGATCTAACCCCTAGTACCAAGATAGCAGTGTGAATAAGGACCTGAATGCCTGAGACAATACAAGGCCAGCCTGGTATCTCAGCCAGGAGGTCATGTTTGTGAGCAAAATAGGCTTTGCATTAGTGCTTTAGTAATTAAGATGCACTACTACAAATGGCAGGCAGGAAACTACAGCAATCTGAATGCTTAGTTACTTAGGACAGAAGTGTTGCCAATTTTTGATGAAAAGATGCTGAAGGTATGGAGATAAAGTGATTGCTGTGAATATTTGTGGTGGTGGGAGAAAAGAGGCAGGAGAGAATTCACCCTGAGCTGGCAGAAGCTGGGCTGAAGCAATCAGCTGTGGAAAGTGTTACTTTTCTGGATGCAATTGTTGCTTGGGGCTTTGGATTATATTAGCATGGAAAAAATGCCTCTGAGTGAAGGGCTACAAATCATTCCTGGGCCAATAGGGAGGGAAAGAGGACTATAAAACAGGAAATCAATTTAATACTCAGTAGGTGTTTGCAGTGTGCTCACCCTTCCTTCAAATTGCCAAAGGAAAGATTAATTAAAGTTATATTGAGCAGCAGAAATGATGGAGGGTGTGTGATGAGTTTTGCATGGTGCTTCCTCCATAATTAATTGAGAAAGGCATTCTTGTTTTTCATTTCCCAGAACCTTGCCATCTCCTGCTTTTAAAGGGCAGCTGAAGCACTGCTGGATTTCTCAGCCAGTGTTGCAGCCTTTCAGGGTGAGCTAAGAAGGATCCCTTCATAGGCACTTAGAGAAAGTGCTGCCTCTGTCAAGCAGTTTCACTGTGCTATCTGTGGATCCTGTAATTTAAATTCAGACCACAATATGTTTTTATCTGCTTTTGGTTTCGTTTCCTCATTCCCTCTTCTGAGGTTGAGAGGTATATGCACTGCAAGGTACATGCATACTGCAAGACGAAGGTGTTGGCAGGGCATAGAGGTAGCTGGTGGCTGGGTCTCTCATCTCTGTCTGCTGCCTTTATTTAGTCAAATTTGAACAGAGCTTGACAAAAGCTACAGGAGACACAGCTTGTCTGAGCCACTTGCTAACTGTCAAACAGGGAGAGAATTGTATGTGTCTCCCGTTTCACTGCGTCATGATCCAGCTGCCATCTATGTTCCTTCTGTACTTTTATGAAAAAATACACCTGATCAGTGCCGTCTTTGAGAGAGGCTTTTCCTGCTTGCACCAGCTGCTTTCTGGGCTCTTGTGAATTACTTTCTCTCTCTGGGGCAGGCTTCAGAAACATCAGGGCTTTGCCTTTGTGATGGAGTTTCAGAAGCCAGCTCCTGTAAGCTGAGATGCAGCTCAACCTGCCGGGTTCTACCTATGACTAGAGCATTTCCTCCCAGATTTTCCCTTGGTTTGCCGGAGTTTCATTTAAATCTGTCTGAATATGAAATTTTCTGTTGTTGTCCTTCTGAAAAGGAGCTGTGACAGTCCTCTCTAAAGGTGTTTAAACACTTTATGGTGCAAAAGGGAATGTCTACATGCTATATTGTTATGAGGGGAAAGCTCTGCTGTCTGCCCAGTGGTCCAAGGTCTGGCAGTCCTGGAAGCTTGTTTCTCCATTGATTTTGATAATAAATTACTAAATATGCTCACTACTGCAGGGCTGAAAGATGTAAAGCAGGATGAAGCTTTGGATTAATTGGATGTATCAGCTCCAGTCTTTATTGGCAATATAAGCACCACAGCCATACCTGACTTGTGTTTGTCATGCATTATTGCTGTGATGGCTGACAGCGCTTGCTGTGTTTTAAACCTAGCTGGCAACTGGGGTTGCTCACTCACCCCCTGCTGGGATGGGAATGAGAATCAGAAAAAGGTAAAATGTGTGGGCTGAGATAAGCACAGTTTAATAATTGAAATAAATTAAAATATAATAATTTTAATGAAAAGGAAAAAGAGAGAAAGGAATAAAACCGAATAAAAAACCAAGTGATGCACAATACAGTTGCTCACCACCCTCTGACTCATGCCCAGCCTGTGCCCAAGTAGCAATTGGTCCCTCCTGGCCTATTTTCACTGCCCCATCCCTGGCAGAATTCAAGGCCAGGTTGGATGGGGCTTTGAGCAACCTGGTCTAGTGGAAGGTGTCCCTGCCCATGGCAGAGGGCAGAGGGATTGGAACTAAGTGATCTTTAAGGTCCCTTCCAACCCTAACCATTCTATGGTTCTATGAAGTCCCTCCAGTTTATATGCTGAGCATCATGTGCTGTGGTATGGAATATCCTTTTGGCTAGTTTCGGTCTGCTCTCCTTGCTTTGCTCCCTCCCAGCTTCTTCTGCACCTCCCTCACTGGCAGAACATGGGACATTGAAATGACCTCGACTTAGAGTAAGCACTACTTAGCAACAACTAAAACATCAGTCTGTTATCAGCATTCTCATACTAAATGCAAAACACAGTACTTTTCCAGGTACTAGGAAGAAAAGTTAACTCTATCCCAGCTGAAACCAAGACACTCTTGGCTGTGAGATACTGCTGTAAATAAGTTATTTGTTTAAAAAGTATGTGTGTGTATAACAGTCTCTTTATGAAAAGCCAGCACTAGATGTTCCTAAAACTCAATTGTAATTGATTGGACCAAGAAGAGGAGAAAGTGATCACAGTCTGTGCTGGGTTTGGCACTTCTTAAACCTGCTAGGATGGAAGAAACAATGATTGAGTTGTTTAAATTACATGAAGCTGGCAAATCAAGGGTTTGGTTTTGTTTTTTCTTTTGTTTTGTTTTTAGCAAGAGTATCTTGCTAGGCTGTTGGCTTAAAGAGAAGATAGCAGGTCTGTTCTGAGTCACTGTTGCCTTTTTTTCTATGTGGCTCTGAACTTTGTGTAACTTGGAGAGCAACCAGACTTACGAACACAAGCCCTGTTTAAAAGCAATTTCTCTGGACTCTCTTGAACAGGCTAGGAAGGTGTCAGTTGCTCAGCTTATGGATGTATGTAGCTAAACACGGAAAATGTGTACTTTGTCATCATCCCTGGATGCTCTACAGGGAGATTGTTGCTTCCTAGTCCAGTACCTCAGTGCAGTAAAACATGGGCTTTTTCCTGGCCTACCTTACATGCAGACTGCTTCCTCAAACATTAAGCAGTAGCAAATAGAGAGTTGTCCAGGCGAGGGTGGGATGGGGTGGTATCCAGTTGAGAGCTATACACCAGGGTAGAGGGAAGTAATGCTGAGCTGGTGAAATTGCAGTGGAAGAATCTGACTTTGAAGTGGTGGCAGGAGATGAGGGCATGCTGCTTGCACCTGGGGACAAGCTGGATCTAAAAGCCCTTTCCGGCTTGTGAGAAAAGAAGGTGCTGAAATTAAGCCCTCCTCCTCAGCAGGATGGGGCATCCGTTGCCGTGGTGGAGTTGTACAGGAGCTGGGAAAGGTTCCTGTGGCCCTCAGGCATCAGAACAGGGCCAGGGCTGCCTGGGCAGAAGGACAGCAAAAAGAGTTACAGAGCTTGGTTTCTCTTGTGCAGGAGTGAGGTCTCCATGTAAATTTAGCTGCCTGTGTGTTGGCTCTGTGCATGTCTATGTTGGGAAGTAGAGATCAAACTACATCTGTGCATCCATGATAGCCTCTTCCTACAGTCTGTTTCCTGTGTACGTATGAAATATGGCCAAGAGGCACTCTGCAGACAGTGTACAGCTTCAACAGAGAGCAAGTTAGAGGTGTACAGCCAAAGCCCTATTTGCTATCAGCATTGCCATGGGACATGCACTGTCAACTAGAGCAGAAAGCAGAGACAGCAAAAATGTTATGAAGCTCACATAGCTCAATTTACTTTACATGGAAACAGGAGGGGGTAAGCCAGCCCCTCGGGTTTTGCGCTCCACATTACAGGGGAGTGGCATTCTAAACCTAAGGTTAAGGTGTAAGATGTAAGGTAGTCCGAAATAATGGGCAGCAGACGTACCCCTGCAGTGCTTTCATATGCAGAGACAGGTGTTTAACAATCTAAGAGCCCATAGAGGGAGCTGCTTTGCTGCTTGTGGCATGGATTTTCAGTTCTATGTGTCCGTATGTGCCCTCCTGCTTTGCTCATCGTATCGGGAGTGGATTCATAGGCCACTGGACTGGAGTGACTCTACATCAATTCAGAAAAGATTAAGACCTTGAGTGAAGAAGAAACCAGCAGCAGTAATGAATATTAAAATGAGAAGATGTTTCTTCTATTTATGGCAGGCACTATAATCCATGCCATGGGATTGTTCAGTTCTTGTTCAAAATAACTTGGCATTCAGCCAAGGGAGAACATCTGCTGCTCCTTAAAGGTGGTCATTGTGCATGTTTGCCGTCTCACATGCATGTTTGCAGCTTTGGGCAAACTCAAGCCCAAACTATTTATTTGTTCCTGCATCCTCACCTTCCAGGAAAGGAAAGTCATTGAACATAAATCAGAACTTCTGGCCTAATTTGATCTCCTACAGGTAGCTCCCAAAGAGGTGCTAGAGGTGGGAGCACTACACAGGATAATTTAGGCAATTCTGGTTTCTGCAGAAGTCTGAACAGGGATACAGACTGTGATTCCTAGCAGGTTTTGATGGTTTTGATATATTTGTTTTGTTTAGAAGTGAACCATGTTCACAGACTTCCTCCACAAACTGAGACTTGTATCTGAAATGAAACATGCTCCCTGAGCAGGGGAACTCCTGCCCACTGAAAATTGAATTGCTGAGTTCCCATTGCCAGGAAATCCTGCTGATGCCAGACACCAGATCTGGCTCCAGACGCCCTTGCTGTGTGCAGGGGTTTGCCGGCAGAACCTTCAAGCCAGTTTATCCCCAGAGCTGGCCAGTCGAAAACTTCTGATCATTCCTACCAAGGAGAAAGAAACTGATCCAAATGAAAACATAACGATTGAATGTGATGGTCTTAATGCTTTTCTTTTATTCATTACTGCTGCTTGTTTCCCATCCTCCTTTGGCTTGAGGGTTCAATGCTCAGGATCTGAAACCTATTTCTAAAGTGCTGGTTTGGGATTTTTTCTTTCTCTTCTTTCACTGGTTTCTGCCTTGTTTTGAGGTTTTTTTCTCTCCCCTCTGACACAGTTGTTACTTAGCGCAAAGGAATGCATTGAGTTTTTTCTTCAAGGTATAAATCTTTCTTAGCATACTTCAGAATATTGTTCTGTTGGTTCTTGTGCCAGCAAGCGGTTCAGCAACAGCAGCAGACCTGTCTTCCTGTGAAGAAAAATGAAATATGGAGCTGCTGGGAATGCACTTTGATCTGTTGATTTATTTATTTATTGTTAGACTGCAGAGTGTTAGCTCTAATGAAAGCGTGGCCAGCCCTGAAAATTAAATTTCCCAGTGCTCAAACCTGTCAGGTTGGGAAGCATCAGCAAATGCTCAAAAATAACTTCGGTGGTTTCACCCGCGCATGAATAGTCATATTGTTGTTTGCCAGGAGGTGGCACTCATCATTTCCTACCTGTGTCTGCATATGCCCAGCCCTGCATATGCCCACTGCTCCTGCTGCTAAGGAGGGACATTGGTTTTCTCTTACGTCATTTGGATGTGGTACCAACTCTAGAACAAGGGGAGCTGGTGCCCTAGGATTTTTCAGTAATGCAGATGGTGGAGAGCAGAGATATGGGTGGGCATGGACATTGTCCCTTGCAAATACACGTGTGATTGATCTCATGGATGGTCAGAGTTCATCCTTCAACTGCACTGTAAACCATAACCAACCACTGTGGTTCATCAGTTGGGTGACACAGCTGAGTCTGTGACAGGCAGACACAGTCAGGCCCCCTGGGCTGCCTGAAAGTGGCATCTGTTGATGCTCACAAAATTGGAGATGCCAAGGTCAACAAGGTTAAAAGCAAGTGCTTCTTCCTTGGATATTTTGGGCAGGCATAAGTAGTCCTGAGGCATGCCTGCTTTGAAGCCCAGATAGCATCTATACACAGAGGCTGTGAACACTAGTGAAAACTAAGTTTGAGTTGTGACTATTGATGAAACAAGCCTGCAACATCTACTTGGATTCACACTGCTATTTGGTTTCCATGCTCATTGCTGTGCTGCACTGTGGGAAACCTAATGAGCAAGAGTAAAGTCCTTACAGCAAAACTGTGTTAAAACTATGCTGGAAGAGCTGAAGTCTGTCAGTGCAAGCTGTGCCAGCTGGCTGCAAGTTCAGATGAGACCCTTGAGCTGATGACATACACCATGTGGCTCTGGCCCCACAGAAAGAGAGCTCCTTTGGCTCAACTTAGAAGACACAGGTCCTCAATCTAGGTTCAGATCCCATTCAGCTTCTAAAACCTGACATTTCTCAATAAAAGCTTCACCTGGTGAAAGAGCCTGTATTTGAGGTGGGGTGGGATGGAGGGAGCCCTCTGGCAGGCAGGGTATGCCTGTCTCCAAGGCCTCTTTTTCTGTGAATTTCTGTCACAGCTGTCCTGATAGATGCTGCAGGGAAAATTGCTGTGGTCTTCCATAGCATCTTTATGTGACTGCTTTGCTGGTCCCTGTCATCAGGGTATCGCTATGGCCTATACTGATGCTCTGGTGCAGGAATGGGGGCTTCCTGGCAAGGGGTTGTGGCAGGTGAAAGTTTTGCTCCAGCTTGGTGGCTGGAGGTCAATTCAGACACAGATGTCTGGTGGCATTTCTCAAGCATGGAGTTATAGTCTTCTGCCAAGGGGAATATAACTTGTACAAACTCGTGTACTTGTGTAAACTTGGAGCTGACTGCGGTGAGGGTGGACGATACCCATCCCCAGGTATTTGTCTTGCAGTGTTAGAGATCAGGCTGGTTTTAGCAAATCACAACATTGCATTTTGTTTCGAGACGTATTTTTAGGAGCAATGTTATTCAGCTTTCTGGCTGAATGCCAGAAGCTTTTCTTGTTGACTTTTTTTTTCCTCCTACTTGTTGTCTTTGGGAAATAGAAATAGAAAGAACAAGAATTTAGTGAAAAGGCCTCAATAAAACACACTTTCAACAGGAAAAGGGTATTTAAAACTGTTGTGAACACTTCTGTACCAAGTTATTATAAGAGTCAGCAAAGTTATTTTTCTCCCCTGCAATCGCGAAATCATATCGTGCTACTCAGAACTAGAGAAAGAAAAAAACACAAGCAGGGAATGGGAGTGGGGAATTGCTTGGGCGTGTTGAGGGAAAAGCAGATTGGAGGTGATTTGTAGGGAAGAGCGATGAAGATTTGAGAAAGAAGACACTTTGGGCTGTCACATTGCTTTGGAGTGGGGGCCTGACAGAGAATCCCCTCAGGTTACTGTGGAAAATGTGAACTGTGCTGGGCTTGAACTCCGTGGTTGTGTGGAAGCACCTGGAGAAACTGTTCAACCTGTTACCTGCCTAGAAATAGATGTTCTCCTTCCCCAGTGCCACTTGCCATACCTTCCAGGTGCCTCTGTGCTCAGCATGCACAGTGGACACCAGCATGTGGACTGTTTTCCTGGGGGAGAAACGTGCTGAAAATGGAAGCAGCTTGCCAGGCTGCTTTTTTCATTTGAGTGCTGGACTTGTTTGTTAAACATAATTGTCCTTCCCCATTGCCCCAACAGACAAATGCTGTCCAGTTGCAAGTGTTGGGAGATGGTGAGGTTAAACATTTGGGGTGGTTGGTGCAGGTAACTAGCCCAGGGTAGAAGCAAACTCTCTTACTGGCTCCATCCACCTCAGTAAGAGCTGCTCTGTTCTTTCTATCGAGAGTGATTAATGCATCTTCTTAAAGAAAAGCTGGCATGCTGTTGCACTGAGTGTTAAGAGTTTGCACCTGGCTGTACATTGCTGAGCTCTCTGCCAAGAGAAATACTGGTTTCCAAGTTTGTTAGCCTGCTGTTTGGAGATTTTAATGTTTTTTGTTTGGTTTTGTTTTCTTTTTTGGAAATCCTCCCACATTAAATTAAAAAGGAGAACTTGGTAAAGGAAATCAGAAGGGATGTTTTGAGATGCTTCATTTGCCAGCAGTCTCTGAACTTGTGACCCTTTAAAATAAACTACTTGGGCTTTCCTGTGGGATGGCTCCTTTGGGGTGGAAGCAAACATCTTTCAGGCTTGTTTGCCTTTAGGAAGGAGCCTTTGACAGCACAGGAGAAGTTGTAGTGCAGCATTCTCAGCCGGGACTTCCAGAGAGGAAAGTTGTTCAGCTGGTTGGGGACTGTGATAAATCATGGTTCCCCTGGAGCATGCTGGGACTGCAGAGAGCTGGAAATAAATGCTAGGGAAATTCAGCTTTTGTAGTGGGCCATCTTTCAGGATGATGTATGGCTTTGTAACAGAAAGAGATTCCTTTGCTAGGGCTGGGAGAAAGCTGCTGCCTTCCATTGGGAAAGAAAATATAACAAGTCTGTTGATGTAAATCCATGCTGCAGGCTTTCCCTGAAAGCTGTGCTTTGGCATGAGCTACCTTAGCCTGAGAAACAGTCTGTGTGGTACTAATGGAAAAGAGTCGCTGATAGCCCAAGGTGTTGGTAATTAGGTTTTGGAGTGAAATGAGACAGTAGGTTTGGCAGGAGGGTAGGAACTGTACATTCAGTTGTCCAGTATAGTAGTGACTTACCAAATGTGGCTGTGGAGGGAATCAGATGGCATGGGATGCTGTTTGCATCTCTGCCCCTTGGCTGCTACATTGTCCTGAGCAAATAATTTCTCTGGATGGCTAAAATGTCTTGTCTTCAAATTGCAGTCACAGGATCCTATGTCTCTGCTTTTTATCCCTGGACATTCCAAATCAGCTTGGGATGTTTCAGCCATGCTGATAGACTTGTTAGCTGGTGGGGATCTGACAGTATTGTAGATTCTCCTCTCTTCTGTGTGAGGGCTTGGATTGAATTGCTGAGAAGTAGGGGAGAGTCTGAGTTCTGTGTTTGTGTAGCAAACAGAAGCTCTTTCCTAGTTATAATTGATGTCAGTCTGTGGATGGATTTGTCTGCACTAACTGTGACATCTTCTGGAGCCGTTGCCATAGTTCTCTACTCAGGGTTTTGGTAGCACTGTTAAGGAGGCTCAGACGCAAAGCCAGAGCCAGCCTCCTTTGAAGCTTTCCCCCATCCCTCTGCAGTGGTCAGTTAACCAGAGGGAGACATCTTTGCCCCAGTGAAAGAGGGAAACAGCTGAGTCCTGCTCTGCTCATGCCAGGGCTCTGCTGCTTGTAGCAGCTCTTGACTGGGGCAGTGTATAGCAGCTGGGATGTGCCCAGTAGCAGGTGAAGACTTCTTTCTTTTCCCATGTCCTGGACATTGGGAAATGCTGTTGTGCTGACTGAGGTGCTGAGATGCAGAATTGAGGAGACAAGTGCTGCATCAGAAGCAGTGCCATATTGTAGCAGAATGAACTCTGAGTTAACCTTTAGCATTCAGTTGGTACAGATCTGATTGCAGGCTTCTGATATTCAGGCAAAGGTCCATATTTCATTAGGTCTTGGCAGTAAAAGTGAGATGATCAGTAAGCCCCGTTGCCTTCTCAGGCCAAACATAATTTGACCAGTGATGCTGATCGAACTGTGTTCTGTAGAAATGAGATGCTTCCACTCCCTAACCTCCCCAACCAATGTAAATGTTGTTGACTTAACAAGAGAAGAATAAAAGGATTCCATCAAATCTTGTCACTGTTGCAGACAGTCAATCAGTGTTGCTCCTTGTATGACTTACTGAGTTCTCTTGAACTACACCAATGACTAATTTGCTCTGTTTCTTCTTATTTTTCATCAACGTAAGCAGGCTTCTTGTGTGAGTTGTAACAGCTCTGTTTGTAACATGTTATCTCTGAAAGATCAGTTCTGCTTGGTCAACTGCCTCATTGCCTATGTTTATTTTGTTCAAATTCCCCAAATGGTGACTATATACTGTGCAGTGTCAACCTGGTCAGGATACTTCAGGGGTATAATTTTGTCCACTCAGATGATTTCCAGTCTGTTTCTCTGAGCTGTGATTGTTACCAGGTTTTTTACCTTATTTGCATGGCTTCTGGCTGATACTCAAAGATTTTTACAAAATAAGAAACCGCAAACTTAAATCTGGGTAACTGATCTACAAGGCGACAAATAACTTGCGTTTCTCCACCAAAGTGGAAATTGTAGGCTGGGTCTCAGCTTGGTTTTAGACCAGTGCAGTGTGTGTGAGTGCTGACCCCTTGTATGAAGTCCTGCAGGCTGACAACTGTAGCCTTTAGATACAAGCTGCTGAGCTTGAGTGTTTCACCACTGTCCTCCTGTCTTATGCAAATTATTAGCCTGGGGATGGTGCTGATGCAACGTCTCAGTCAGGATCTGTGCCACACCTTAGCTAGCTCCTTCACACTAGGAGCTAGGAAGGAGCTAGCTAGGGAAATGCCACTGATTGTTCCTCTTGTAGGCTTGAATGAAGAGTGAACACCACCACCACCTCAGTGCCTGGTTGAGAGCCAAACCTATAATGAGTAACATGAGAATCCCAACTACTCATCTTCTTCTGGGGGATCTGCACAGTGGCCAGATTTAAATGCTGTCACCTGGTCTCCACTGATGTCCACTCTGTCCGTACTTTTAAAACTGCTTCCGGTCCAGGGAGTAATTGTTTTTTTGGTATGATACAGGCCACAGAAGAATTGTACTTTCCTTCCAAAATAAAAGCTTAACTAATTGCAGTTTTTTTCTCTCCAGCTGCCTTTTGGGGAGATATCGCTTTAGATGAAGATGATCTGAAGCTGTTTCAAATAGACAGAAGTGTTGACTTAACAAAGCACTCAGATGGCAACGCAAGACACACTTCAGGTAAGGGCAGCCCCAGGATGGTGCCTTCTCTCCCCTGGTTTTGTCCTTAGGGAGGAAGGACTTCTCCCTCACTTGTGACCCTTGTTCCCACAGCCAGGGCAGTGCATGTAGAGTTTAGTTATGTGACTAGGGGTGGCATCCAAGTATGAGCTTTGTTAAATATAATCCAAGTCATAGTTTGATGTATCCAAATCCTATCTTGTTTGAGGGAGGAGATTTTAAAATTTTCAGCACAGTTTTTTTCCTGTGAGGAACTTCCTTTCTGCAAACTTGGAAGGAAATGTGTTTGAAGTTGGGCCACTCAGTTTGGAATTAGTTTTGACTCGTACTGACTTCCTCCCTTTCTTGCTATGTATGATCTTACTGTAATAATGTCTTTTTTTTCAGCTGTCTATCTAGATAAAACCCACTGCAGTCTTGAATACAGACTACCCTTGAAGTGATGTTATAATTGAAATAGGCTAACAGCTGTTTTTATTTCCTATAAAGCCAATAGATGCTGCCCCTGTACATGGCTCTTGTGTCTACTCAGTCTTGTGCAGGACCAGAGATGTTTCTTGTCTCAGGAGTTCTGACTGGACTCCACCTCTAACAGCCTGAAATGCTTTTCAGTGTGTTTGGAGGGTTTGAAGCGCTCACTGGAGTGCTGTTGCCTCTACTTCACTTTATGCTGCAAAAGAAAAATTGTTGGAAGTCTGAGCTCTGAGATATACCAGAGGGGCTGGAGACAGAGCACGTCAGGACAAAATTCTTTTCTCTATGCTCACTCTTAGATTAGCAATTAGGGTGAAAGGTTTGAAAGAAGCAGAAATCACTGAAATCATATTCACCAGCCCCTCGAGCATCTCAGCAAATTATACAATAAATATTGCATAATTTGTAAGGACTGGTGGCTGCATCTGTATCCTTATGACTGCCTGACTTTGGTTTCAGATCATCTAAGCACTGTGTAGGTCCTGCTCTGAGGATCAGTGCTCCAGCTTTCTGTTGGGATGAGAGTGAAAGATGACATATCCAACACAGAGTCATGCTTTTGATGTTGATGTAACCAATTAAACTCATGCTGATGCTGAAATTCTGGGCAGAGAAGGGGTATTCAGTTCTTCAGATTGTGGATTGCTCCCTGGAAATGCTGTTATCCCACACTGTTGTGTCACTTAAACCATTAATATAATGTTTTGGGCTGTGGCGCATTCTCAGGTCATAGGTAATTAGGAGTAGGTTGCCTTCAGAGCAAAAGGTAAATCAGAAAATGAGGGCTAAAAATGTGGGTCAGGCAGCATTAATCTCTTCCATATTAGTTGACAGTTCCTGAAGTTAGATGAGGAGACTACTGGGGAAGCAAAGCCAGACAGTGTTTGACTGTATTGTTTTGCTCTAATAGCTTTTTCAGTTGCCGTATCTAACACATTTCTTTCAGTTGGCATTGGTGCCAGACCACCATCTGGCAAATGGACTGAGTTTTGTAACCCACATCTATGTCATATAATGCAGGCACTGGTCCCTTAGATCCATGGCTCGTGCTGTGTGGTTAGACTACTCTCTTCCTGGCACCTTTTATTGAGGCAAAGCTGGAACATCATAAGATGCTTTGCATCAGGTGAATGGTGGTGTCACGTCACTCACTTAGCCCTGTCCTCGTCTCTGGGCTCATTTGTCCTCCCGATTTTCAGCCCCTGGAACCACAAGCTGACAAGTGGGCAGCCCCTGTGCCTGCCGTGCTTTCTGTGGAGCGTGCACAGTGTTCACCTGACCTGTGAGGGGCCACTGTGCAGGGGCAGGGGGGGGCTGATTCTTCTCTCGCAGGGCTTGCTTGGCACTCCCGTGAGTTGTAAGAGGGTGGCATGGTAGGGATTGCGACCCATTCTTCCCTGGGAGAAAGTTCTCCTCTCTGAGTATTTTATTTCCAGTGGAAAGAATGCAACCTCTGTGCAGAAAGAGCCTAAAACCTTTTATGAATGGGACCCCTTGAATTATAACATTTCAGAATTTCCTAAAGCTGTTAATCAGATTATTTGTATAGTGGAGGAAATACTTAATATGTATATATAGACATATAGGCTCTTCGTGTCTGGGAGCTGCAGTTCTGAGTGCACTGTTAGGCCCGGAATTATTCTTCTCCCGTGTTGTTTCCTTGTCCCTGGAAAATGCTGTTTGGGTGGAAGGAGGGGTGAAAATTGTGCCATTTTACATTGTTGGGGTGTTTATAGACATACACCCTATTAGCTTGCTTGGAGCATCTGCAGCTGGCAGATTCTGGAGGAAGAATGAGATTCCTATGCACTTATGGGTGGCAGGGGACATGGTTCTTTCATGGATCCAAATGAAGATGATATGCTTTAGTAAAAGCTCTACCTTGGCTGGTGAGGGCTGAGAATATCAGATGTTTTAAGCTTTCCCCTTCTTTACGTGCTTCTACTCTTTGTCTAGAAAGATGGCAATGCCCATCTCTAGGCCCTTGAGAGAGAGGCAGGGAATGTGATCTGAGGACAGTATGGATTCTGCCACAAATTTCTATACTGAGTTTCACAGCATGAATGTGCTCCAGGCTTGTGTTCTGCATTAATTTCCCGCTTGCAGAAATGCCATATTTGCTATTCAGACCCTCAAAATCTGTGAAGCTGCTTGAGAGTGGGATGCCTTGTAGTTTAGTGTTTCCAAGTACCTTCTCATCAGATATTGGAGCTGTAGTTTTTTTCCTGATATCTGGGGCTTAAAGAAATAGACCAAATAGCATTTACAACCATTAACAGATGATAGATAAAATAAAAGCATTTAAAATATTAAAGTTAGCTACCTCCCTGTCTCTGCTTCTGCGAGATCAAGTTTGGATGTCATGCTTACTATGAAAATCTGTTGTTCTCATGCAGTGGTGTTGAAGTGGATACACTTAGGATTTGGCCCTGTAGAGATATGGCAATGGTTCAAGACAGAATGAGAAGAACCTGGTACCTGGAGATCTGCCAGCGAGCACTGTCCTCAGCAAGCCCAAGCTTTACCAATGCCTAATCACTTTGAGGAAAGGTTTTTTCAAAGAGTTCACAGTTTTGAAAAGTTTCCCATAGATTTTTTTCCTTTTTTTTTTTTTTTTTTTTTTTAGTGAAAATCTTTGCTTTTACAATAGAATTTTAGCTTAGAAGAAACCTGAGTCAAAAGTTTAAGGATTTCTCTGCTGCTGAGAGCCCCAAATGGCTTCAAAATGGGAAACGAGAAGATCCACAGGCAGGCTGTGAAACAGCACAGTGTCACCTCTCTTTTGAACGTAATTGAGTCCACTGGTGCAAGGTGATTTGCTTTATTGCTTATCTACTGAAGCATTAGCTGTGGAGGAAGAAGACCTTTTCTTTGCTTGCTATTCCTGTGGAAAGAATGTGCGTATTTAATTCAAATAGGTTTAATTTAAATCTTTTCAGGCAGCTTAGGGATTAAGAGGACTTTTGTGATTTATTACCCCTTTTCCTGATTTTTGTATCGTGGAGGCAGTTTCTAGTCCTGAAAGGCACCTCTGTGTGTGAGAAAGGCAAGTTTGTCTTTTCTGGGTTTGGCACCAGCAGATCAGAAGACATATGGGAGTCTGGCTGCCCTCACCAATGCCATGCTGTGCTGGACTTGCTGCTGAGGCACTGACTCTGCATCCCACTGCTGCCAAGAATGCTTTTCAAGAACAGTCAAAACAGGTTTTCTTTCCCTCTGATCCTGAGATTTTTTTTCGGCTTATGGCTTGAGGGCCTTCATGAGGCTTTCACATTACCACAAATGAGTGGCAGGGAGGATTTACAGAGCATCTTTGCTAGCTAAAGTAATACTTCGCATAACAGCACAGCTGGGATGGGAGTATATTTGATCCCAGGATTTCTAGTGAAATCAGAGGGGAGACAGCGGCTGCTGTGAATGGCTGAAGGCTCTGACAGCAAATTCATGTTATGTTATTCTCTGGCAAACAAGCTAGGCAGGAGTTCTGCATTAAGCCTTCTCTTAATAAGAGCAGGGAGTTGGTTTGTTGGCACACAGTAGCTCCGCTGTTTTTGAGCATGCTGTGAAAATGCAGGCAGCCAGTTGCTTCACCAGGTCTGCATGAGGCCCACATCTGCAGCAGGCTGCTTTGCTTTATCTTGCTTTGGAATGCCCCTGGTCTCTTTTCCTGTTTCAGGACTGACTCATCACTTTTTTTTTTGTAGCATCCCAGAAATCACAGCTTTCAGTCCAGTGTGCATAAACTGCTTTGGAGCATGGAGGCAAGCCTTGAAGGAATCAGAAAGGGAGGAGAAGAACGTGTGGTCCTGTAAAAGTGCACACATGAAAGACTGTGTGTGGAGCAGGGGGGATCACTGCAGTGCTTTTCAAGTTACATAGCAACTTTTAATTCATCTGAGGTGGGCTGTCAGACCCAAAATATGTTTCTCTGCTCTCTGATTGATTCCCATGTGAGCTGGGGTTGCTTGCAGGACAGATTGCTGGGGTGCAGCTCTCCTGTAAAGAGTTGTGCTGTTAAGCCTCTGGGTGGAGAATAAGACATCTCCCTAAGGTGCTGAAATAAGGAATCTCCCTAAGGTGCTGGAAGCAGTCTCAAGCAGGGCTTCTATTGCTTAACTTTGTGTGAGGTTTCTCAGTCTAGGGGCTGTGGCCACTAATAGCGCTGCACATTACTTCCTTTTTGATGCTGCTGATGTGTTTCTAGTGAAATTTAAGTTAGTGCAAAATGCACCTCTAGGAGAATGAAAAATCCAGGGATTTTAGAGCATGACTATCTGAAATACCAGAGAAGATGTGATTTATGGATTTGAAGGGGAGACTGTTAAATTTCAGCTGACTTGGTGCATGCATGCCAAGCTCAGAGCTGTTTTATCCCTCTAACTCATCTTTGGTGCTCCGCTACAGTGGCACTTGGCTAAGGGTAGAAGGGGTGGACTTTAGCATTAGAGGATTCAGGGCTGCCTAGGGCCTAATCTTCCATTAATTTAGACTTAGAGCAAATCTATGGGTTGTGCTAACTTAATGTGAGTTGTATTGGTTGTAGTTGGCCAGGAACAATGCAAATAACTATGTACGTGCTGTAACATAACCCATATCTGTGAACTCTCTACAGGGGTCTGTGCTTCCACTGGGAAATCCTTAGTGAAGGTTGCTTCCTCTTTTGTGGGTAGAGGAATATCTCTGTTCCAAGAGACCTGTCTGAGGGCTTTGTCCATCTGTTTGCATACCTTCTTTCAGTTTTTCACAGCACATGATGTGCACTTCAGGGATGTCTCTTTTCAGTCCTTGCAGCCTCTTAACAGGAAGACGAGCCTCAGCCCCCTCTGTGGAAAGGTAGATGCCAAGTGCCTGATGCTTGGTCTGACACTGAGGTTTGTTTAGCTGTGCCAAATGATTTTCCTGTGACTAGCCCCAATGTTTACCTTCTGAATCCATTCAGTCAGGACTTTTCCCAGAGCAGACAACCATGAAATGAATTTTCTACATTTCTGTAGTTTGCTAAGGCAAGGCAGGAGCTCCCCTTTGGAAGAACTGGGTAAGTCCTCTGTGGCTGAGGGTACTCTTATTCACACTGTTTTTCTGAGTTATCCCCTTTCCCAGTTCCACATTTCTGTGCAGTAAGGCAGTGATCCTCTCTTTGTGGAAAAAGCAAAACCCGTGTTTTTTCCATTCCAGCCCAGTCTTGCAACCCTATTGCAACCTTCTCAGACCTGACTGACTTTCTCCAGTATAAAGATAATTGTCTACAAAGCCCATGACCCTTGACTATTGCTGATCAATCTTCTAATTCCCATTGCTAGCAAACGCTAATCTTTCAGATTGATATTTTCTGTTTTGATTCCCAAGTGCCAACTTGGAGTCCGTTTTAAAAAATGTTGAGAGGGATTTTTCTCTCTTACTGCTGACCTTAGCAATGCCATTTTGCTAATTACAGGAATAGAATCTGCCAGTCCGGTGCCTGACAGTAGGAGAGGAGAGAAGGTGATCAAGTAAATGTGCCAAAGCATGGGATGTCTATGTGTGCACAGGGGACAGATCTCCCTTGCAGTGTTGGAGAAGTGTTCCTGCGTCAAGACAGCATGTCTGTCAGGAGCAGGGAAGTTGATTTGTCAGGCATGTCTGCTTGTTCTAAGCTTGCCACTGGATTGATTTGTCAATGGACAGTGCCTGTGGGGCAATTGCAAGGCATATTATGCTGGTCCATCCACTGAGCTGCAGCTCAGTTCGCAGGCACAGATTCCGCTCTCAAGGGCTTTGCATCTCACACTTCCAGAAGCACAGCACAGGCTAGCTTTGTTTTTTTGGCTGGGCTGTTTTGCCCTTTCCACATTGCTTGCTTCCAATAAGAAAGAATTTCCCCAGCTGGTCAGTGCGGGAGCACAAGAGAAATGCAGAGCAGCAGCTTATTTCTTTGCTCCTGCCCTTGTATGTGAAAGGGATTCATCCAATTTCTTCTGTGTTGCACAGTCAGCTTTTCTACTTTAGAAATTCCTGCTCATCCTTGGGTTGTCCAATAGCCCCTTTCCCTTGTCCAGAGAGTTATATTCTCCTCCATCAGGAGGCAGCTTCACCTTGCCCACTGCCCAGAGAAAGTTTGGTGTGTTTGGTCAATTTTGCCTTCCTATGTTCACCAAAGGGAGTTTCTTTGTTTCCTTACATGCCTCCTCAGACTTCTCCCTTAGGAAATACCTATGGAGAGCTGTTTCATGCACTGACAAGTGCTGTCTTAACTGTTATATCTGCTTCCCAGTGTTGTTTTTGCTCCTACTTTTGCCGAGTTTTGTATAGTCCCTATGTGACCTTGAAGTATGATGCAGGAGAGAGTGGTCCTTGAATGCTAGATAATGTTGAGTTATCATCAGATGTTAATGGAGGGCTGTCCACCACTCCATAGGCAGTTAGGTACTGCTCGTGATATGCCTGAGTAGCAACAAGAGGTTCTACAGATTTTACTCCACCTGTTCCACCAGAAGGTATGCAAGCTCGGATTCTCTTTGGATGAAGGTCTTTCCAGTATGATGTGTTGCTTAAAAACCAGTTTATACCAGTGGGGCTTTCAGTGTTCCTTCACATACTGGGCTGTGGTGTTCCAAACTTGGCTTGTGACAAGCAGAGAAATACTACACTCATCACAAGTAAATTCTATCTCTTCTTTCACCTTTGCTTGTGATAAAGGTTATGCAGAGCAAGGTACAGAGAGTCCCAACAAATAGGTGAAGATACCACCTGGCTTTTGTCAGAGCACAGCCTGGATGACACAGCCCTGCATTCCACGTGGAGTAGGATGTCCTTCTTCGTTTTGTCCAGGTTCCCGATGGCAGCTGGTCACATGTACCACAAAGCTTGTTTTGTAAATGCACTGTTCCCTGAAATCAAGTTTTCTGGATGGTGGCTTCCCACCTGTCAAAATAAGTGGTTTTATTTCTGCTGTGCAGAAACATTCTGCAGTCCACATTCAGCCTTACATAGCTTTTCTTTTAGGGATTTTATGAGCTCTGCAATATTGCTCAAATTAATCCACACAAGCAGTAAAGCTTTCTCCATTGTAAGGAAAATCCTCAGCTATTTCAAACTCTGCCACTTATTCATTCTGAGTGGAAACTTTGGTTATGTTTATCCTGTGAGTCCAATTCATATGCTTCCTTCAGAAATCAGCCAGGAAGGCAGTAACACTGTCAAATGCTGTACATCAGAAATTAATCTGCTTGGATTTTGTTAATGAGCAATTAACTTTCTTTAAGGACCCAAAGAAACATCTGCAGAAATTATGTATGATGCCATGTTTGAAGCTACTTCAAAACAGTCTGTTTCTATAGCTTCTTCCTATTGAACGTGGTGCCTCCATCAGCTTTGGGCATAGTTGCAGCTTTGGGCACAGTGTTGCTGCATGGACAATCCTGAATCTCTGCTGCTCCCTGCTTGACTTCACCTGACTGTCTGCCAGCGTACTGCTTTCCCTATCCCCTAAGTTCTCTTTAGGGCACGTCTCAAGCACCTGGAAGTTGGAGGTAGATGGAAATATTAACACTTTAAGGAACTGTGTTAGTCACTGTATAGAGCATTTGTAACGCCTGATTTTTGTTTGTGACTGTCTTACTCTCGATTACTCTTAATTAAATTTCCTTTCGCTCTTGTCTACAGCTGGTGTAACACACTGGGAGGCTGTTCCTTTTACTGATGCCAGAAGAGACTGAGTAGTCTTTTGTGTTTAAGTGGAGGTTGTTAAATAGCTTTATATTAATTAGCTGTGATGCAGGGAGCACATGGGCAAATGTACTCAACGAGATCAGTTTATCCATATGGAAATGACATTGGATGTTAAATCCATTACCCTAATGGTAAACTTTGACAGTGCTTAGCCAATAACTGCAGAATTGCCTAAATCATGCATTTGTTTCAGAGCTGGGAAAACACCTGATTTCTTTGAATACTTGCTCAAATGAAGAGCTGAATCTGCCTGAACTGTGTAGCCTGCCTTGTGTTTTAGCAAATGAATTTGGAGGCAGAAATGGTAGGGTCTAGCAAGCTCTGACAGCAATCATGGTCACTCTGCAGGGATGGCTTGAATGCCTTGACCCTCTGGTTCTCTCCTTTCAAGCAGGGATGTTGCTGTGCCCACAAAATAGAAGTTGCTTATCCTGTTCAGTGAAATAGCTGGCAGATCCAAGTAACAATCAGCAGACAAAATGGCTTGATGGATAATAGCAAACAACAAATAAATTAGAAGTTGTAAACTGCTCGTGTTTGATTATGAATAGAAAGGGGTTACATTTGTGGAATAAATGTGTTCACTTTGAGGTACTTGTTTAGGCCTAATTTGGAAAGAAGGCTGGTGCTTGTAGCTGCAATGGACAAAAACCCCTTCGCTGCAGCTCCCCTTTTCAAATGGCAAGGACAAAGTATTTATTCAGCTGTCAAGTGGGGAAAGAAAGCAAATTAGTTTTAGGCCGAATTGTTGGACTGTGTTTACCAGTGTAGTTTTGAGGCCAGATGGTGACTTGGACAGCCCTTGGGAATGGGTAACAAGTTTCTGCGGGGCAAAGATCAGAGGCAGAAGGAAATATTCAGATTATCTTGCTGTTCCACTTCCTAGAGTGGAGAAGATAGTGTGCAATGCATAAGGCTGTGTTGGGGAGGGGATTAGACACTCTTTTTACAATTGACGGTGTTGCTGAATCCTTGAGTCAGTGGCAGAGAGTGGGTTGGAGACCTGACTACTCCACCAAACTGCAGCTGTCCCTGGAATGGATGGGGCAGCTTCTCTGCCAGAAGCAATCAGTGGGCAGCTCGCTGTAGTGAGGAAAGCTCTTCTGCCACTGTTCCTGACTGTTCGCCCATGGCTTCTTTAATGACTGAATGTGATTTTGGCATCTGTTTCAACAAGGAGCCAGGACCTTAATGCTCGATGTGGCTTAAGGCCTCCCAGCAGTGGCTGTGTTTCGCTTGTGCTCCCAAAGCTTTCCAAGACTCACTTGTCCTTCTGCCTCAGTGCTGGCTCATGCCTCAGTTACTCTGCTGTTGGCAGTCCATTTGGAGTGGCCTTAAGTGAGCTGTGATGGAGCTTGTAGGTATCCAAGCAGATGGGGTGCCTTATCTATATCTTCTTAGGTCGCTCAACTGCTTGTTAAAGATGGTACAGGCTCCTGGGGACTAAGAAGGCATCAAAAACTCTCCAAGAAGCTCCAGGATTGGAAGGGTCTGAATATCCAGGCAGAAAGCAAGCTGGAAAAAAGGTCTCTGTGCTGGCACCACATATTCTCTATGGAAGGAGTTTTAATTGCATTCAAATATAATTTAGCTTCCAGTGTAGTGTTTTTCATTTTGAGTTAATTTTTATCCAGTATAAACAAGGTAGGGGAAAACAAAAGGATTAGGAAGGCTGAGTGGGAAGAGTGGTCTGGCCAAGCTGTGAAGAGCCCTTGGATCTGACTGGGAGCCCACAGCTGGAGTGGGGCATGGGGATGCTGCAAGGCAATGCAGGGAGCCTGGCATGGCTGTGACCAAAGAGGCCCAGGGTAGGCTGAGGCTGAAACAATTAGACTGTGTAGGTCAGAGGGAAAGGGGTGTTAGCAGAGGGGGACCAGGAGGGTTTATACTGCCTGTTAGAACAGTAATGGGTGAACCCAAGCCAACTCTTACTCATTCCTTCTCACCTGCAAGTTCATTTGTTTGCGTCTCCTTTGAAAACAGAGGCAGGAAAGGAGGTGGATTATTGTGAATTGAGAGTATGGTGGAGAGGCAGACATCTGCTAGAAATAGATTTTGATCTCAGATTCACAAGAAATCAAGTGCAATAGGCTGTGTGGGGGTACTTGTTGCTATACATTACTGCTTTTATGTGCTGCTGCAAACTGTGGGTGGGAACCTGGCCGTACAGCAGACATGCACAGGCCAAAGTACCTGTACACTTCAGCTTTCATTTTCACCTGCCACTGTAAAAGCACTGTAAAAGCACAGGGCCTTGCAAGACTCCTTCCTACGGGAAGAAATCAGTGACATGACGCAGGTTGTAGGTAACTTTTTTTACTTGCTTTTCTCTCTCATCTGTCTTTCCACCCCAGGGAGCAGAGGTGGTTGTTGCAGCCTGTGGGAAAAGGCCTCTTCCAGTGTTCTCAGTCCTCCCTTGTCTCCCGATAGCATTGCTCGCCTTAAACATTGACTCTCAGTTGAAAGGTTGGTGGAGAGCTTGGGTCAGGTTGCCCCATTTCTTGCAACACCTTCTTTCAGAAGGATGCATAGTAGAATGAAAGTGATGCTGCCACTTACAGAAAGGCAGGGAGTTCCCTGGGAAAACACAGGGTGTTGGGGTATGGTGCTGCCTACACTACGCTTCTGTTCTGCCTGCTGTGCCATGCCAAACATGGCTGGCCAACAACACGGCTTGGTGCATTAAATGCTTTGCAGCTGATGTTTGTGGTAGCCCTGTGTTTTTTTAGCTATGTTCACCTTCCTCTTCTCATGAACTTCTCTGGGAGGCCAGTGTCCTTGCTATGCACAAGCATTTGCAGAGCTGATGCGGAGATGACACATCTGCTTGTCAAGCCTCTGGACCCTGGGACTCTCCTGAGTTATTGCAGCTAGTCAGCTTACTCTGAATATGAAAAACAGATTCCTGCAGGGAATTCGGGGTTCAGAATTCTTCTCCTCTTTAATTTATTTTTCTTTAAGTAAATTGAGGGAACTTCAGCTATTCCACTGACAGGAAATGCTGAAGGATCTATCTCAAATCATTTGCTCAGATCTCCAGGGCCCGGGGGTTTATGAAAGGTTCTTGCTATAGACTCTCCACCAGCTCTGGGAAACATCTGTTCCATATTCTGAATGCGTTTTCCCAGTAGAGCTTGTTTTAATAAAATCATCGCTTTCTCTGTGGTTACAAAATCCAGTGCAATAAAGCGTTTTTTCTGTGCTAAAATCTTCTTGACCACTGGTTAATGAGGAAGTTAAAAAGCAGTATGTAACATCACATTTGACTTATCCTATTCTTCCAGAAGCTTCTCTGCTGGTCATGATATGACAGAGTTCAGCAGAACTGAAGCTCTGAACAGTGGCAGTTCAGTTGTCAGATTGACGGTGGACAGTTTAATGTTACCTGCATTTCTTGGTTTTGTTGATGCTTCATTGTAGCCTCTGTTTGAAATCCAGTGTCTAAGCTGTGGCATGTGACTAGCGTATGTGTTGAATGAGACTATGAAAGTGAGGTGTTTTGAGGCATAGGCAGGGGAGATGAAATTGTTGATTTTTAAAATGTATTTTATGATGCTTTTTCCCCTGGGCTGTGTCACAGCTCTGACATGGCCTTTCCTCCACAGTAAAATGCACTAGGAAAAGTCTTGCTGTTGTTTGATCCACATGAGACCACATAATGTGTAGTCACAGTATCTCTGCTAAATAGAAAAATAAGAGACCCTGGCAAAGTCCTCAGCACTCCTTTATCCTCAGCAGAGGTGATGAACTTAGTGGTGGTAGCTACCTTCTGTGTCCATCTGTGGAGCTCTTCCCCTGTGTGGATAACCAGGGAAGGAAGAGGAGATCCAGTGAACATGGAGAGAGTCTTCATTCATATGGAGAGGAAAAGTTATCCTGGCTTGGAACTCCTCTGAAAGTGGGAGGGTTTGATTTTAATGGGACTCTATGATTTTAGAAAAAAAAGGGAGAATATAGCGCAGAAATAAATGCCTTCAACCCTAAGTTGCATCTTGCAGAAGACAAATTTTCAGGTCTAATATATTACTACTTCTTCTAGTCCCACTCTGTCTTGTGGGAAGTATTGGTACTGAATGGAGTCTGCTCCCTGCTCTTTCACCAGGTTGTGCATCTTTTGTTCTGTGCTAGTGGTACAAGGGAGCTGCAAACAGTGCAGTTTTGCTGGCATGCTTTGTGTGCTCTCTCTCTCTCTTCATAAATTATCTTTTGTTTTGGTTCCAGCTGAACAACTTTGACTTCTTTTGACAAAATTAGGTTTTCATTCTCCTCTTCTGGAAGAGCAGGAGAAACTGTTTGCTTCCCAACAATACTGCAGCTTGCTGCTTTCTGCTTCACTGGACTCTTACTTGCCACCTCAGGCTGCCCCTCTAGATCCTGCAAACAATTTAGGCACCTGTTCTTTAACCAGTGTTACAAGTGTGGTGGATTTATATCAGATTTATGGTGCATTTAAGCTACTGGACATTTATTCCAGTGAGCCAAGATCCCTTGGCAGTGCTGCGCTGTGGGAAACAGAAAAATGAGCTGTTGTACAAGTGTGCTGTAGGTAGAAGATGAAATATTCCCAGCCGGGGCAGAGAACCTCTTGTGTATTCCTTGCCAGGTCATGCACAGAAACTAAGTTATCTAGTTAGAGAGTCCAGAAGCGTTCTGCTGGGGTTGTAGCTGAAAAACTGGAAAAATCGTTAGGAAGGACTGAATCACAAAAATGTGGGAATTAAAAGAGCTTAAGAATTCTAGTGCAGCTCTCTGCATGGAGGCATGATCTAACAAAGTCTGTATCATCTGGTTGTGGGAGAAGCAGACAAAGCTTGAACAGCCAGGCTGGAGAAAGATGATGGCTGCTCTGGCACACCAGCAGGTGGGAAGTACTGAGGATGAAAGCGATCTTGGAGGTCTTAATCCCTGGGTATATATTAAAAACCAGAAAAGTCAATCCTGTTTTGCTTATCTCATTAGGGGTTACTGCAAGCAGCACACCAAGCCTGGCTTTTTATTATCCTGTTGGTTTTCCATGGAGCATTGTGTCAAACTGAAAATCTCTTCAGTGTTTCTAATGATAATAGCCTGAAACACATATACTGGCATTTCATGCTCTGAAGCAGTAATGCTGCTCTTAGATGTGGCAGAATAGTCCAACAGAGAGGTACAGCTCCAGGAACACGTTAAGAGGGGAACAGGAGCCGCATATCACCTGAAACCTCTGTGTAACTGCTTCCAGACACAAAGTGTATTTCTTGGATTCCTTATTTATTGATTGTGGCACATCAGGTACTTGTCTTTGTTTTGCTGGGATCCTGCATTAGTTTTCTCTTGGGAGGAATCAGAGAAGAGGACTAATTCTGACTGATTTGTCAAGTCACTTTAATCTTTGGGTTTTATCTAGTTGTCATAAGGATAAGAAATGTCTAAAAGCGCAAGTGAATCAGAATGGGATCTTCCAAAATTCTCATGTATGGTTCAAAACCATGCCTGTAGGAGAGAAGGGTATGAGTGCTCCTTGTCTGTGCTAGTGAGATTAGTGATGTTTGAAAATATGTGATATATCTGCACACCCATATCTGGCCTTTGTGTAGTGCTCTCCCTTTTCATCAGCTACAATGAGACAAAATATGCAAAGATGTTGTAGATTTCATTAGTCACACTAGTTTATTCAAGCATCTCCTTTGCATAAGAAACCAAGGCTTGCACTGATCTCTGGGAAAGAATGTGCTCACAGCTTGGAAAAGCGGTCTGTGCAAACGACACTGTGGCATGGCAGAGGTCAGCAGCTTGGGTGCAGGAGAGGGGCCTGGCTGTAGGGTTTGGTGCCATTATTTGCAATTCAATCCCATACAGCTCCCTCTTAGGGGAACAATTCTCTAAATACAGAGTTGTTCTTTTTTCCTAATTCACCATATAATTCACCTCCCAAGTTCAATTAAGAAGCAATCTGTTTGCGGCTGGAAGCAAGCTGCATTTATTTAGAAATACAAAATTATTCTTTGCTTAAGCAAAGACCACATGCCTTAATAATTCTGGTGGTGAATGGCTGGTAAAGGTTTCCTTTAAATGGAATGGGATATTGTGTGAAGAATAACATACTTTGGGGGGGGGGGGAAGGGAAGAGGAAGGGTGTGAGAAGTCCGGGGGATGTAAAATTCAACTGAGAAGAAGAACTTTTGTTGAGCTTGGGCTTAAGGAAGTGACGAGGACTGAGCATGAAAGAAAACAAAGAGAAATCTTAGGATGGGACATTGAGGCTGGAAAAGAGTGATAGAGTTCAGAGCAATCCATCTTGTTGAATCAGGCTTGTTCCTGTTCACACATCTAGTGGCTTTTGTCCAGCCAAGCTCTGTTGAACTATGGCACTTCCTCTGGGAGACAATCCCCTGATTTAGTGTGTCTCTTGGACTAGGAAACTTTAATCTATAGTCAGCTGAGGGTCTGGGTATTTTATTTTCCTCTGGTTCAATTTGTTGCTGTCTTTCATCATCCCTGATATTCTAGGTAGTATAATGCTGGAGATGTAGATTTTGATACCATCCTCGAGAGTGTCAGAGATGGATTTTTTCCCCTGGTCTTGCCCCTTTGGAGGGGCTGGAGGAGGATTTGCAAGAAGCTAGCTCCCGAGCACAAGAATAGTTTTACAGCCAGCAGAGCAAGACTGGTTTAGGGGCTGGAAAATGTCCAGTTGTCTTGAAAGTGGGACATCCCTCTTGGAAGTGTCCATACAACATCCAGCAATGTTGCATGCTACAGTAGCTCCCCTTCTACATATGGTGGTTGACCATGCTTTTTGTGCTTTACCTTGCCACCAAGACTGTAGAAACTTGCTCTTGCTGATACCTCTGCAGAAATCAGCTCATTCAGCCTTCCTTCTACTCACAGGGGATCCACAATTCCAAGATGGGGAAGGAGGGAGGCGGACAGCAGTCGTCAGAACCACCTTTTTAAGGCTGTGAATGTAGCTTGGTCAGTTTTATTTATCTGTTCCACATTTTTCTGTCTCCTGTTGTGCTGTCTCACTATGTAGGCATCATTTACAGGTTCAAACTTAAATAGGGGAAGTTTAGATTAGATATAAGGAAGAAGTTATTCACTGTGAGGGTGGTGAGGCACTGGAATGGGTTGCCCAGGGAAGTTGTGAATGTTCCATCCCTGGCGGTGTTCAGGACCAGGTTGGACAGAACCTTGGGTGACATGGTTCAGTGTGAGGTGTTCCTGCCCATGGCAGGGGAGTTGGAATTGATGATCTTAAGGTCCTTTCCAACTCTATCTATTCTATGATTCTATAATTTTTGAGCTCTTCGTTCTACTGCAGTTACCATGGAGAGCTTTCCTGCCAAAGAGATGCCAGTTGGTTTTCCATATTGGGTCTGTGACTGTACAGTGGCATATTGCCTAGGTTCTCTCTATAGTTACTTTCTGGCTTCTCTGGTGGTCCAGAGTTGGACCTTGCAAAATGGAATGCCCAGGAAACCTAGAAGACAAACAGCTATAGACAGAAGAGCCTTGTTCTTACCTCTTCTCCTTTCCACATTTTCCAACCATTTTTCTATCCCTTTCACTGCATTTTCTTCTACCATCCCTGTCCTGAAGGTTCTCTTGCTGCTGGATGATCTTTCATTGCTCCCACCCTCCCTACACTCAGTAGCTGCTGGTACTACATAGAACTCAAATCTCAAGGCTGCATGACTGTTGGTTCCTCCCTTGGTGGGACAATCAGAAGATCCATGGGCAGATTTTATGATAGGGTACAAAAGCATTAAGCACCCTGAACTTTTTATTCATGTTGACATTTTTAAGAAACTGAAGAATACCACAGGAGATCAATATTGTGATAATGCCTCTGCTTTTTCATCCTTTTGAAATATTTAGCCTCTCTGAGTTTGGGTTTTGGTTTTTTACTTTGGTTTTGGGTTGGTTTTAGTTTTTCTTTTGCTTTGCTGACTATTACTGGGGGAGTTTGTTTTTGAAACAGGCATTTTAGAGGAAGCTGACGGGAAGAAATGGAAAATATTTTGTGAAATGAAAAATATAGTTACAAAATCAAGGCAGAAGATGTGTAATTCAGGGGCTTTTCAGTGCTCTGAAAACTGCTTTGATTAACAGTACTTACAGAAATCAGACTGTAGTGGTAACAAGCAATTTGAGTGGAGGCAGATTTCAGTTTGCTTCCTGCAACACAGGTCAGCTTGCACAGTTGGTATTTTTCATTGCAGTGGGCAGAACTATTCTAAAGTCATTTGAAACAGAAGTGTGAATAAGTTTTTATTTTTTTATATCAGTTTCTGGCACTGGGTGACATTTGAAATCTTTTTCTGTGGCAGAATGGATCTGGTATTGGGGGAAGATCCAGTTTCTATGTTATACATCAGAAAAGCTAAAATCAAGTACTTGTGCTACTGCCAAATACTGTAGCACCTTAATGGTCAAAAGACTAGTATGGCCTAGAGACAGGGGTCTCCATTTCCATTCCCGAGCAATGTGACTTTCAAGAGGAGCTAGGATCTCTCCCTGCCTTTGTCTTATATTGGAGGATTGTGGATGCACTCAGCCTACTCTGCCCTACCTCTGAGTGTGCTGGACAGCCTAATGTGGTAGAGTCACCTCTGCAGCCCCTGTGCCCTGCTGCCGGCAGTGCTCTGATGTAGCACACTGATGGGGAGAGGATGCAGCAGTTCCTCTGGATAAAAGGAGAAGGTTAGGCACAGTGCTGGTACAAAGTTGCCATAGAACTGTTGTGGTTTCTGTACCAAATAGCTGTGACATTAAGCAGTCAAATTGCTCCTCCAACATGTTGGTGTCTTGTGCATCACAGGAACCTCGTTAAGTTGGTTTTCTGTGTGGAAATAGGAAAGGCAGGCAGTGAGGCACTCAGAGTGGACCTACCAGTTTTGTTTCGGTGACTGAGCTGGAGGGAGCCACCTCCATGGACAAGCTGGTGACCTCCCTGTGCTTAGCAGAAGGGAGCAGTAGTTGGTCCTGGATCAAGCACAACAAATGCTTGGGAGCTAACATTGCAGTTCTTTCTGCTTTGGTAGCCAGTGGGAATTAGTATCACAGAGAAGGACTTTTATTTTCAGATTAAGCTGAGTTCAGGCCAGAGGTATAAAAGGTGATAATAGTCTGTTTGTCTGAATATATATTATTGTTTTTCCTGATAGTGTACCTGTTTTCATTTGAGATATAATAGTGGTACTTATTATTGCTAGCACCTTTCTTGTATAGCTCCTTTTCTCAGTAAAGCTCCATGGAATTAACCTTCTCTAGAAGAGACTTTCTGCCTATTCAGTGTATGGCCAAACTAAGGCACAGGATGGTAACGAGTTGCAAAGTGTCACAGTAGGCTGGGAACAAATCGAGGAGAAGAGCCCAGCTTTATCATGCTCTTAGTCCCTGCACCTTGTATAGGAAAAGCAGCCAGTTTCTGAGGCCAGCCAGCCCCCAGAAGCCATCACTGATAGCTGCTGTCCTTCCCATGTCAGAGTTCTGCCAGTCAATTCACCAGGAGATGTCTCTGCTCTTCTTTCCTTTGCAGGAGGCCTGGAAGAACAGTCTCATACTTCAAGTGAGAACGCCACTGCAACTGATCGTAGTAACAAAGCAGTTAAAAAGGGTAATGTGGTACCCCACCCAGACCTTTGGGTACTTTTTTATTTACTTTTTTATCCCCTGTGAAACCATGTTTGTCCTGTGTATATCAGTGTGCCTCTGTGCCTGGGAGACCAGCCCTGTCCAGGCATCTGCATTTGTTGCTGTTGGTGGACTCTGCGAGGCTGGGTTTGCCTTGTACAGTGTGGTGTGTTGATTCAAACCAAGCACCCACACAGCTGCTTGGTCACTCCCCCCCTTCTCTGGCAGGACAGGTGAGACAGCAGGAAAAGCAAATGTGAGAAAACTCTTTGGTTGAGATAGTTTGATAAGTGAAGGAAAGAGGGGAAAAAAGTCCTAAACCAAGTGATATAAAGGCAACTGCTCACCCCTACCCACAAGCAGACTGATGCCCAGGCAGTTTCTGAGCAATAGCTATCTTGGGAGCCAAAACCCAGCAGATTTTATTGCTAATCATGATGACATACGGTATGGGATATCCATCTAGCCAATTTGGGTCAGTTTATCCCAGCTGCATTCTCTCCCAGCTTCTTGCCAGTCCCGTGTCTACTTGCCTGGGGGGTGGACAGGGCTTAGCAGAATAAGGAAAAAAAAGCCATGATGCTTTGCAAGCAGTTTTCAGCAGTAGCTTGAACACTGGTGTGTTACCAACACTTTTTTACCACAAGTCCAAAACATAATATGTTACGGGCTGCTATGAGGAAAGTTAACTCGATTCCAGCCAGACCCAACACATACAGGTAGCTACAACTATCACTAGGACAGCAAAAACATTTTACTCCAAGGCAGAGAGCATAATGCTAGCTGCCTGCTCCCTGCTGTTGGGATGTTGCAGCTGAACCAGTTTAAGCTCCTCTTCCCCTGGGGAAGCAGGGCTATCACCCAGGCCAAGTTTTTCTTATTTGTGTAAATAAGGTGTTGCTTACAGGATCAGTCCAGACCTGTGAACTTAGAGGCATTCCCTCAGGGTTGCCCTGTTCTGTGCAAGATGTTTGCAACCCACTGTGTGCAGGAGAGGCTGTTGTTTTCCATGCATAGACAGAGGCACTGAGGCAGAGAGCTGTATAGTGGGTTAGTGCAGGAGAGTGACATTTGTACTGAAGGCTGTTGTGTTCATAGCCCAGTGCTGTATTTCCTCATCAGAGCTGCTTATGTCTCCTGAGCTGGTGGCAGGCCTGAGGCAGTGAAGCAGTGGGCAAGAGCACTTGAGGAAGGTGCTTCTGGTGGCCTGTTTCCACTTAGAGATGGGCTGGTGCTGCTGCTGGCATCATGTCGGGCTCTTCGCTGTTCAGATGAGTCCAAGGGACTCTGGAGCGTGCTTCAGAGAGCAGCAAGGACTGTTTTATGGCAAATCGCAGATGCAGAGAACTGCCTGGGCTGTGGGCAGTGTAAAGTCTCCCACCCACAGCTGGTGTGCAGGAACCTCCCTGTGCTGTTCATCATGCAGGGAGGGTGGAATTTTTGAAAGGATCTCAGTTATCCCAGGCTCAGCAATAGCGCAAGACAGTAAGAGAGGTTATGTCCAGGTAGACTAAGCATTAGAAGGGCTGCATGGCTTTATTTTTCACTGAAGAAACCTCTTCATACATGCCGCTTGGCAGTGACTGTAAGCAGTGCTTCCTCAAGCATGCTGTCCAGATTTCTTCTGTCCCTTGGTGGTGTGGCATCTGCTGTCTGCTTTCTCCAGGTCCCTGCTAGGAGGGTATGTCAGACCTCTCCAAGGACCCACTGCAAATCTAAGTTGTTAAAGGCAGAAAATTTCAGCAGGGATCAGGAGCAGTCAAGAGCTGTTGCAGGGCTGGTGCAGAGAATTCGCACAAGAAAGTGTGTGGCTACCAAGGAACGGAAGTGTTGATGGGGCAGAAATGTGGACCCAGGCTCCTCAGTGCAGAACTCCAGGTGAAGGAGAGTGTGGGGCTAGTGACTCCTCACTTGGCTTCGCTGGTAAGAGCTCTCTATGTGCAAAACTATGCAGATTCTGGGCAGCCCAAGGAGCAGTCTGTGACCGAGAGACAGGTATCCATGAGACTACTTCTCTCTCAAGACCTTTCCCTTACTCCAGCTGTGGCCCTTGTAATGCAGCAGCAGTACATCCATGGGATATGTGTACGAAAAGAAGGGGAGAGTGGTTCTTATTTCACTGGGGGAACCACCAGTCTCAGAGCACGTGCCTTCCAGGTCCAGCAGCCGGTTTGGGGATAGGGTAGCTTCTGAAATGCTAGGTGCATCCGGTATGCCGGGTTGTGCTCAGAAGGAAGAGGAGCAAAAGGCAAATTCCCAGCTTTGTCCTGCAGCTCAGAGCAGCGCCTTCAGCAGGAAGGGCTGGACCTGGTGAAGCAGGAAAGGATGGTTTGAAGTTCATTCCTTCCATCCCCCTGTGCTGCTTTAATTTCCTTCCCATTGTTTTGATCCCTTCAGCCTTGACAGTAGTGGTTTGCTTACCAGTGCTTCCGCTGCAGGGATGAATGGGAGCTATCTAGTCACTGGAGGAAGGTCTCAGCAGGGTTTGTGCTTTTTCATAACCTGTCAGCCCCTGTCCCTGACTTGGGAGGCAAAGCTGTAGCCCATCTTGCTGATTTCCATGTAAATCACAAGACCACAACTGGAGCTTAAATCTCTCCTCTTGGAGGTTCAGAGAGATCACCAGCACCGAGGAGCCACCACCACCAGTGCTGCCTCTGGAGATGACCAGAGTTCCCCTGGGTGTGACCCTTTGGGTGAGCACTCTCTGCGGGTGTAGCAACCCTTGTACTCTTTCATTTCTTTGCCCAATTCCAGCTGAGGAGTTGGCTGTGCAATACAGGCAGCTTATTTAAGGTGTGGTGTCTGCACAGACATTACACATGCTAGTAAAGCCCAGCCGGCCTACAGTTGCTTTGATATTTTGAGTCACCCATGGCACAGCAAATGGGGGTGAGCAGCCAGGAAGCTCTGAATGAAGGGTATTTTCTGCTGGGTCAGACCCACACCACATTCGGGTGTAATTTGTAAGCATAACAAGTAACTGAGCAGAGCTGCAGCAGCATGGGAACAGGCTAAGATACAGGGTCTGCCTAGAAGCCTGCATGAATCCTCAGGCAGGTTTTACAATCAGCACTGAGCACCACACAAGCAGGGCTCTTCTGCCTTTTTAGCAAGAAATGAGACATGTTCTACTTTCCCTTTTGTTTTTTCGCTCCTTCCATTAAAATGAAGAGATTCAGCATGGGTGGGGATTTGTGCTAAGTGTAGAATGTCTCAGGTTTTTCACCCTGAGTATCCTTCCTCCAGCAGAGACTGATCAGTATATGTTTCTAAACCACTTAAGATCTAGCATGTGAAAACAAACACTTTCATATAATACTTTTCGTCCTTGAATATAGGTTTCACCCTGAGGGTCCTATTTTCTTCCTCCAAGACCAACTCAAATGAGTGTCTGTTGCTGCTGTGAAGCTAGCCTTGATAGAAGAAACCTTTCTCTGCAGATCTGGATGATTAGGGTGGATTGAGAACATACAGTGACATTTGGGCTTGTTTAACCCCCCTTCCTCCTGTTCCCCTTTTTTAAGTGCTGTGTTGCCATGTATGAAGTTGCTGTTGGAGAGGGGAGGGTGTCCCTTTACTCTTCTCTGGGAGAGTAAGTTTGGTGTAGTGTGTATGAAGGCTCCAGACAAGACGGGCCAGGTTGCTACAGATTAACTGTCTCTAAGTCCCATACAAAGCACTGGCAAATATGACTATGGCTTCTGATTTAGGTTAACATCTTGCTTTTTCTGTTTTTCTTTTTCTGAAGCTCCAGGGTATTACCTGAGGGCTGCACATGGAACTAAAGAGGATTTAAACAGTGTTGCCGCTCTGTCTTGCAGATGGCAGGCAGAATACAACCCTTGCAAGGAGACCGAAGAGGAAGGAATATAAAGATGAATTTGGGATGGATGCACACTCCTCTCCCAGAGTGCGCAGGGCAACCACTTCCAGGGCTGAGAGGATCTGGCCAGGGGGAGTCATTCCCTATGTGATCGGAGGAAATTTCACTGGTCAGTAGTGAAAACATTGTTCCCTGTTTGGTCAGCAGTGAGTGTCTCAAAATGTGAGGGAGATCTCAGGAGCAGAGTTTTCCCACAAATAACTCTCCTGGGGCACAGTGGGCATGTGATTGCACAAGGAACTGTGCACTGTGGAGGCTTGAGACTGAAGTGTGCAGTGAGATGTTTTTTCTCTTGGAGTCTGAGAAACAAGTGGGTGAATTGGTCACTTTTCTTGATTGCTTCAGGCACCAGCATCTGTGAATTGTGCTCACCCTCTGTGTTCCCAGAAAGGGATTCTCCCTGCTGTTGGAAGAGCAGGAGCAGAAGTGCCCTGGGTTCCTTTGTGAATCCTCACTTGGAGAACATTCCCTGAGCACTCTGCTTCCTGACCTGCTGGTTTTTGGGTACCAACTTCAGGGTCTCCTGTAGGTGTGTGAAGGAGAGGAGCAGTGAGCTGTGTCCCATGGTGGATGAGGAGCTCTCCAAAGTATCCTTTCCAGGATCTTCGTAGCATCCCCTGGGCACTGTCCAAACTAAGGTGTCTCTTGGGGTGCAGCATACCACTTGTCTGTGCCTCATGCGAAGGAAACCACCTCTCCATAGCTCAGTGGCTCCTCATGGGATTTGTTTTCTTGACTCATGGGTGACAAATGCTCTGCCTTAGTGAAGCCAGCTCCTTCCTGTCTCCCCCAGCCTGCCTTCACCATCTCCCACTAGGATCAGGCAGGCCTTATTGCCTTGGGTTCCCATGATGTACTTTGTCCCAGCACCCACACTGCTGCCAGAAGTCTGCAAAGCCCCAGTGGAAGGGTTTGTTCCCCTCCTACAAAGGGAGGGGCTCATGCGTCCTGGCAGGATGTTGAGTAGCCACAGCTGTCCCCCCACACTTGTCAGAGAACAGCTGTCCCCATCCCTCAGGGTCTGATGAGAGGGTGTTCTCTGTGTTACGTGTGCCCCACTGCCCAAACCAGTCCAGAACAGGCAATACTATCCTTCCATTTGGGAGACTCTGTAAGAAGCAGCTCTCGCCATAGGACAGTTCTCTCGTGTTCAGTTTGATGTTTTGCCTCAGCTTAATCCCACCCTGGAGTTCATCTCTTCATCCCTTGTGGCTTTCTGATGTACTTCTGGCCTTTCTCCCCTCTCTAGTCCCTCTTGAGAGTGGCAGCTTGCTCTGCATCCCTGTGTGTACTAGAGTAAATGTGATCACAGTGTGATACAGTAAATTAGTGCTATAGTTGGAAATAGGTCCCAGATACCTAGAGATGTTTACAGATGTAAGGTTGACTGTTGGAAAGATTGGCTGTTCCCCTGTCCTGATGAAGTCCACTAGAGATTTTCCAGAAAGCCAAGCCTTCACTGTTTGCTTTTCTTGGTTTTCTTTTTCAGGAACCCAAAGAGCTATCTTTAAGCAAGCAATGAGGCACTGGGAGAAGCACACTTGTGTGACATTTGTGGAGAGAACCGATGAAGAGAGTTTCATTGTGTTCACATACAGAACATGTGGGTAAGTGACACACATATTACCTGCAGCTATGTGTGTTGCAAACATCCCTTTCATTGACAAAGGGGTTTTTAAGTCCAACTCCGTTCAGAGTAGACCAATGGCTACCTGGGTGAATCTGTCACAAGAGATGCATCTGTCACTTATGATATGGATTGCCAGGATAATTTAGTATTTGTTCTGAAGAAGGTACTAAGCCTTGCTGAATTCTTTTCTCTGGGTCAACACTTAATTATATTTATGAATTTTTGCTGATATACACTTAAATATTTTCTTAATACAAACACACACATATAGGTACATATAATATATGCAGCTGGCCTGTCCTGGACCCTGCCAGATGCCATCTTTGTTTTTACATCTCAGGCTTTCTCAATTTACTGATTTGCCCATGAATTTGTGGGTTTTCTTTTCCAGGTGTTGCTCGTACGTGGGTCGCAGAGGAGGGGGTCCTCAGGCTATATCCATTGGAAAGAACTGTGACAAGTTTGGTATTGTGGCTCATGAGCTGGGTCATGTGGTAGGTTTCTGGCATGAGCACACACGGCCTGACAGGGACCAGCATGTCACGATCATCAGAGAGAACATACAGCAAGGTAAAATAGCACTTTAGGTTATTCCACCTGGCTTTTGGGTGGGTGGAAACATTTCCTGCTGGGCTTCTGGAAAACCCTAGTGGTCTATGAGCTGGAATGGAGAAGAAAAAGTATAGCTAGTCGTTGCCTAGAGTAAAGTCAAAATAGTTGGTTGAAGAGAGATTTTGGATGTCCAGCTGGAATTGTTGGAACGTAGGAGTATATCCCTTTCATTCTAGGCTAGGTGGAAGGGGGTTTTTTGCTTGTTTGTTTTTAAGTGATTTGTTTTTTGCCCTTTGTGTTTGGCATCATAGGACAGGAGTACAACTTTTTAAAGATGGAAGCTGGGGAAGTGAACTCACTGGGAGAGACCTATGACTTCGACAGCATCATGCATTATGCTAGGAACACATTCTCCAGGTGATGATCCAAGGTTACATGTCGCTGGGACTATTTTCATTAGTTGTAATTCACTCTGTGGGATACATGGAGTGTAGAAGGAGGCTTATGATCTATTGCAGAGAAATGTGGAAGCTGCAGTGAGCTCTGCTGCATTGCAAAGCTTGAAAAATATGTGAAAAAGCAAGATGGGTGAAGAGAAGTATGGTGTATTCCTGTTTTCTCCTTCCCACTGTATTCACCCAGTGTTGTTAATCTCAGAGACCTTCCAATGCCATGTTAACACGTTTTGCAACCTTTGCAAAAGCATGTATGTATGCCTGTGTGTATCTGCCCACATGAAAGGAGGACATTGTTAAAACCAGCTTTGAATCTCTTGGTTGTCCAGCTCATTCTTTGGAGTCACAGTACTGCCTTCAGAGTCTATAGCAGATTTACCAAAGGAGAATTTAAACTCTAGATCATGATCTTTAATTACTTGGGTATTTTTTTAGCCATTTGTGTACGTGCTTTAAATCATAGCCTCTGTACCTCTATAGTTCTGGGTGGCTGGATTTTTCACGGAGGAGTTTTCAGTCCTGGCCTAACTGACCAATTCTTGTGCATACTCTTTGCCCTTGGCTCCTATCTCGTCCCTCCAGATGGAGGGATTTTCTGATCAAGCAGCCTTACTAGATAGAGAGGTGAAATGAATGTAATTAGTTATGTTCTAGATTTGGAATGAGAGTTACTGTATGACCAGCTTCATTTGGCTGTATTATTTTTCCATAAATCCCACTACTGCTCCTTCTAAAGAGCTTTCCACCACTATATATCAGGAATGAAGGGGATGGGAGGCAGAGCACAAATATTGACACTCTTGAGAACTCTTTGTTGGAAAAATTAAAGGTGTCTTTGGGCTTTTTAAATTTTCTCATTCCCCAATCATATGGAAGTGCCAAACCTATTGTTTTGTGCATTTGTTTCTGAACCTTCGTGTCAACTGGGGGAAAATGATCAAGCTTGCTGAAATGCTGCTTGTTCTGGCAGGAGGAATTGGTGGCTGGGCAAGAGTGCTTTGCAGCCTTCAGAGATTTCTTTGGATCAGATACCCAAAGCAAACAGTTTTTCTTCCCTTGAGGCATCTGCTGGATCCTTCCAGCATTTGCTAGACTCTAAATGGTTAGAATTGTCTTGCACAAAAATGGGATTAAGTTATTACTGCCATTTGTATTGTAGATGCCTTTGAGTTTGTGTCTCTTGAAAACCAGCGTCCTTCAGAACACTGCTGGGCCAAAAAGGGATAAAAATGGCAAGAGTCCTTCTAAATTTAAATTGGTGCTTAATAGGATTTTTAAGTCTGTTTTCTTTAAGTCCTTTGTCTCTGTAACCCACCCTCACCCCAGTCACAGTCTTTGTGCAGTAATTGAACTGCTCACTGAGTGCCTCTGTGGGCTGATTGTGCTCTCACCATAAATAGGCTGTGCTGGGAACAGGCTCTTACTTTACCAAGACCTTTCTTGACATCTGCTCCCCTAAGGAGAGTGATGCTTGCTTTGACTGATCAGTAGAAATCTGTGGGCATATGTCTATCTACTTCTCACCTTACTGAGTTTTGCAAGTGCTGGCCAATTGCAGCCCAAGCTGACAAAAGCATACACCCCATGAAGACAATAAGTTCCAGCAATTTTCAGTAAGATCAGTGGCTTGGTATGGGAGGTAGCCCCTGCATGACCCAGGGGAAGGGCTGTAGTGGATGTTAGTACATTAGCAGACACTAGAAAGTCAGTGTAGAAAAAAGATAGTACCTCAGCACCCCACCAGTGGAGGTGGGCTGGGAGCAGAAGAGGAAGTGAAGGACACAGAGCAGTATCTGTGACTTGCTGTCTTGAAGCAACTCTTACGTAGCACTTAGCACAACCTTGATGTTTTTAATTCCTATGAATGTTGACAGCAAGTCATATGGTGTTTGCCACAGTCAAGCGCTGCTGCAAATCCTGGGTTACTCCTCATTTTCAGTTCACAGCAAACCAAATTTCTCATTAGTGTCTGTAGCTAATAGGAATAAGAGTGTGGCACAAGAGACTGTAATGACAAGAGTAACAATTTTTTATCATGGGAATTTCTGTTCTATGTCAGAAAGTAAGTTGTCTGCTTTGCAGAATGTGGCTGCAGGCTTTTATTTCTGGGTGCATTCCTTACAGACATGGCAGCAAATTAAATTGAATGTTGTTGTCTCATTAAACAGTTTCTTTTACAGCTGTCATGACCCGTAAGTGACAGCTTAGCAATAAGAAAATTTAAACCTCTGCAGAGTCCTAAGAAAATCGTGGGTTACCTGAATTTGCTAGGTCTCTTGATAGTAGACATGGCAGCATAGCCTGGAGTTACAAAACACAACCTCTGCAAAGCTTGTGTTGGAATCAGGATGCAGATAGCACTGACTGTGTGTCAAGGGACATCTTCTTGATGTATTTGCAACACACCATACTAATCCTGTAGAAGATGTATACACATCCTCCACATGTTTTACTGTCTGGAGTTACACTGTCTCTCTTGTGCTCAAGAAAATATAAATACAGAATTGGGACAAAACGTAGCTGCCTTCAGCTGAGTGCTTAATCGGCCTTGGGTATCTACTTCCTTAAGTGGTGTTTAAGCACCTGTATCTAGTGCCCTTAGACACGAAAGTGAATGTTCAGCATTTATTGAGACCAGTTGATAACTTCATAGCATTTGCCTCTCCCTTTACACATTCAGGCAGATTAGCAGATGCTAATGATTCTTGAGAGTATCTCTTCTCAGACTCTGTTGTTCTTAGCTGGTAGCAATGGTCAGTTGTTGTGCTTGACTTACCCCTGCACTGGGCAGGTAATGCATGTTCTGGCCATGCCTGGGCAGCAGAACAATGGGGCATCCAAGATTCCTGGGTTATTTTCCTACCTATGGGAGGATAGGTTAGGTATCTTATTCAATGGTTAGGGTGTTGGTTATTGAGCTGCTCTGTTTAATGATATCTGCCTGATGTTTATTGATTTGTGAGCCAAAGTATTGGTGCTCTTAAAGACATTCATCAAATGTGCAACTTAACATAAGTGTTGTTAAGAAGATGCGGTTTGGGTGGACAGCATGGGACTACTGGAACCTGTGTTTTTTAGGCCAGAAAGACTCTTCCCTATTCTCAGTTCCTTTGATTGTACAATGAGAGGAACTATACTTACTGCTTCCAAATTTGGACTCATGTTTAGCAATGCATGTGAAGGGAGTACAAAACTCAGTTGATGGAGGAAGGAAAAACAGAAGTGTGACAGCCCCAGCCTAGAGTACAGCCCTCTGGAAGAAAAATGTGTTTGGCAAGTTGTAAGCGTAATTTGAAGTATTGTGTGAGCAATACCCTAGTTGTATGCTATGTGTAGAAGGCCAGGGGCTGTGAGTATGCAGTTATGAGTGATGGAATGGGAAAAAGAATCAAAAGTTTGCTTGTGCAAGTCATGGTTTCTCCATTAAACTTTGTCATTCTTCCCTGGTTGAGCCTGGAGATCTGCAGAAAGCATTTCACTGGCCACAGAAGTATGTCCCCACCAAATGCTAGTTCTTCTGTGAACTCCTGAGGAGGCTTGAAAGCTTACCAACCTGTTTTCTGTAAGTGGTGTTTCTGGAATTGGAGGATTTATTTTCGGTGCATAAACTTAAATAAATTCAACCTGAGGCGTGCAGCTGGCGTGTAGAATGTCAGCCTGAATTTGTCAGTCAAAATTTGGTGGGCTCACCTCAGAGCTTGTAAGCACTGATTTTGGTGCTGATTAGGAATTTTCCTACCACTGAAGAAAAATAGCATTTCCCATGCAAAAGCTGATTGTAGTTTCCAAACCAGATTCGTTTCCCTTTTTCTTCAGTTTGAATATTTACAAAGTAAGTTTACTTCACAAAAAATGTTTAATAGAATGATACTTTATTTTCAAGAATACTGACTGCAGCTCTGGACAGCTGTGATCCAAATTGTCTATTTACAATATTTATTTAAAATTAAACCAATGGAAAAAAGCCCTCTCAAACTCCTTCCAAACGCTCTTACACAGCTGAGCATCCCAATGAACAGAATTACTTCATCTTAACCCATACCTGAAGGCTCTTTCATCAGGGCTAGGCAGTACTAAAATTATTGCTTCTGCCCTTCAGAGAAGTCTGCCTCACTGAGCTGATGCTGAACTGTTAAGCTCACTGTTAGCCTTGGCATCTCCAAGCCTGTTAGTCATTCAGAGGTGCAGTGAAATGGTTCCTGTGGACTGGACAGCCTGGCTGCAAGAGTTTGGACTTTACCAACCTGAAATTCTGGTTTCTGATTCTTCCTTCTTCAGCCAAGGCTGTCCTGGGGTCTCTCTTGCATGCAAGATTTTGCTTGGATGCACTGACTTTTCTTTTTGATGGAAGTGAGGCCCCTGCTTAAGTCCTTTACTGGACTAAGATCAGAGGTACAGTAAAGAGCTCCTGAGTATGAAGTACCACATGGAAGAGATAGTAGTGAGGAAAAAGAAGCAGAGACAAGTGGAGTTATTATCTTGGAAACTTGCGCAGAGCAAAGGTAGAACTCTTGATATTTCGCTTGTGTCAGTGGCAACCAGTCACTGCTGGCCCAGCCCCATCTGCTACAGAACAAGCTCCTCTTTCCTCTGCTCCTTTGGCTTAAGAGTCTGTGCTTCTGCTGAGCCAGATGTGCCATGAATCTTCTGCAAGAATTTTCATTGCCTTTTCTGATTTATGGCAAAGAATGTGTCTATACTCAAACAGAGACAGCAGCAATTTTGATTCATCAAAAAAGGAATTTACTGGCTTGGCAGACTTGTCTGTACATTTGGAAGCTGCCTGCTCTAGTAAGAAGGCCACCTCAAGACATGCAGTTACCACAATCTGCATTACTCTTGCTTGTTAGCATGAGATATGGTCAAGGGAGTGATGTGGGTGGCCTGCCAGAATAACTTCCTGTGCATCGTGTCACTTTCCCTACTTCACTGCTCTGTTTCTCTGTTCTTCCTTTAGAGGGGTTTTTCTTGACACCATTCTTCCCCGTCGTGATGATAATGGGGTCCGGCCAACTATTGGTCAGCGTATTCGCCTGAGTCAAGGAGACATCGCTCAGGCGAGGAAGTTGTACAAATGCCCAGGTAAATATGGCTTATGGAGATGGCTCCAACTTTATTACAGATACATGGTTTATCTGGAAGGCACTGGAATTCAGAAGCACCTTAACAATTCCTTTGATGAAAGAGGCTCAGGACATACAGACCACCAAATGCTTCAGGCTACAGCTGTTGGAGAATTGAAGCTGCCTAACATGTCTCCTATTAGTATTTTGCTAGTATTCCTGTTTGGTTTAGGGCTTCAGGTTGGTCCAATGTAGCCTCTGTTCACAGAAAATTAAATCAGTGTACAAGACCACAGAAAGAGTGGGGTCTAGGAGATAGCAAAGTGGCTATATTATATCTCTCTATACCAGAGAGATATCTGGTATACTGGTTCTCTGCAAACAAGCCATCACACTTCTGTTGAGTAATTTATATAATTGTTGTCCCAGAGATGAGCCTTAAGGGAATGGAAAATTTATCCTATGATTATGGTGTGTTGCAATGAGGCTTGAGAGATAACATGGAAGCAAGCTCAAAAATGCTGATTCGTGAAACAACCAGGTGGTGGCAGCTGGTGCTCTGAGCTGTTCAGGGGAGGGTTGTATCACTCTTTCTGCTGTCAAAGGATTGATAGACTGGGAACAGTTTTGATAGAGAAGCCATCTACATTATGTGTGATATACCAGATCAACAGCCTGAGTCCTGCTTTTTGCGGGATCCGAAAAGGTTGTCAGTGTCCTGGGTTCAGCAGTAGCAGTCATTTTTCTCCTCTTTAGTAGCTTGTGCAGTGCTGTGTTTTTGGCTTTCAGCCTGGGAACAGCATTAATAACACAGATGGTTTCAGTTGCTGCTCAGTAATGTTTACTCTGACCAACGACTTTCTGAGTCTCATGTTCTGCCAGGGAGGAGGGGAAGCCGGGAGGAAGCAGAGACAGAGCACCAGACCCAAACTGACCAAAGAGGTATTCCAT
>JANRGW010039094.1:0-19811 GCA_024733675.1 Psilopsiagon aymara
TTCTCAGGCCACAAGTCAAAAACACAGTGCTGCACCAACTACTAAGAAGGGGAAAAATGACTGCTACTGCTGAACCCGTGAGAACTTGTCAAGGGTTCTGAGCAGGTAAACCAGGAAATTCCTAGTTCAAAAGTTAGAAGAGGGAAAATAATAATCTTTATGAAGAGATGAGTAAATTTGTATTTATCGGGCAATGGAAGATCCAAGAATTTGATTTTGCCAAGTTGTTAAAAGACCAGAGATAAAAATAGCTATTGCAGGTGACACGTCTTCCCTCACAACAGACATAAATCTCCCTTCAAAAGATGGCACACAACAACCATCAAATAGCCATAACATGAATGTAACTGTTTATGGCTACTTAATAGCGTGCAATTAGAGTTAGTAGAGGACAGGGGCTTACCCATTCCTTTTCCATTTTCAGTACCAATCTTCCAGGTATATAAAATTTTGAATTCAAGGATGAATCAATTGAGGATATGTTACTGAAGGCAGAGATTTCTTTTTCCCCTAAATGCAAATTATAATAGAGCCAAGGTATACATTTTGGTTTTAAGGTATTTTTCAAATATAGCTCTCTCCCCAAAAATTAGAAGACACAATAAAAAAGCATTTGAGTAATAACTTTCTTAGCTCCATTGAAAATATTAATGTAACTGGAGAAAGATTCTGAACTTCTAATCATGCAAATATATAAACTAGATCTTTCAAGCTTGGCAGTAAACTAACCCATACTGTAGCCTATATCTAAACTTTATTCTAAATGTTTTTTTCTTTGTAATACAGTGTCTAGCACTTGCAAACCTAATGACTTAAAAAAATTTGCGTGTAAAGTACAGATGCAGTACATCAGTTACTACTCAGTACAAGGGATATTAGGTGGGATCTGATCTCTAGATTTTGGAAGTGTTTGGGCATATTTAAGCTTGTTATTCTAATTGTAGCTCTTATGCCCAGTCCCATAATTAAACTTCGATTTTCACCTCCATTTGTACAGATTGGTATTCTTTCAGCAATGATGTTGATAAGTATATATCAAAAAAACATCCCTGAAGATGAGAACATGCCTTGCAGAAATGAGCTGCAGCTCTGCTGGAATTCACATAGCAGGTCTGAGTCTAAAAATGAGACATTTCTTTTGAAACAGAGAGCAGAGACTGACCCACGTTTTTTAAGAACCCTGTAGTCTAGAATTCAGAGACATGTTGGTGTGAAGGAGCCCCACCAAAAGAAGTTTCCCAGCATCAATAAAAATAAGAAAACATTGTTTTAATACAAAAGTACACTTGAGTGTTGGAGGACTAACATACAATTCAAAAGACAGCAGTGACCTATCACAGCAGATCATAATTTCACAAGGTTTCTTCAAGAGTCCTCAACTCTCAAAGATCCTCAGCACTCAACTTCCAAAGCCCTATTCTTCCACACTTCATTTTGAAATAATTTTTAGCCATTGTGTCTAGCTTACTTTTTCACAGTCATCTGAAGAGGGGTTCTTGCTGATGTCTCTCAATGTAGACACAGAAAAAAGTATCTTTTTGAGGGGGTGAAGGAAGGGAAGAACAATCTTCAGATTCACAGCGGAGAATGAGAAGGATTTAACCTAATCTTATCTCACTTAACAGATATATAAAGAATGAACCACAGATACATCACACCTGAATGCAAGACCATATTCAAATTAAGGAAGTGTGAATATATTAAGGAAAGAAGAGCTAAATGGTCAGGGCACTAGCTAGGAATGCACAGCATTTCTGAAACCTGCCTCTTCTATAGCTGTCTTGTAAGATCAAGATAAGCAAAATTAATTTAAACTATCACTGCAAGAATACGTCATCTGTAAATGGGATAAGATGGCTTCCTTTCACACAGAAACACAAGTGCTTTAAAGATGAGGAGGCAGCTGAGAACATTTTGGTAATGACTAACTGCAAAAGTGCCAAAAGGAGTTTTGTTAACCAGGCATCTCTGCAAACCAAAGTATTTTCCCTTGCCAAGGCAGCAAGTGGTTTTAATGTAGCTTTTAAAAAGCCTTAGTAAATTCAGTTTCCAAAATAATCCAGCTAACACTGTCCCACCACCGAGCCTGCCAGTTCTGTGGGTTGTAGAGCTGGCAGTGTTTGAAGATGAATTACAGCTACCCACAACCTGAACAAAAGAGCTATCAAAATCATTTCACATAAACCTAGTTTTACTCAAAGTAAATCCCAGTAAAGAAAGCAGTAATACTTCTTAGCGTTCAATAAACCCGTATTTTTATACTTTAATGCCTTGGTTGCCAACTCTGATCATATTCTATCAAGCTTTTTACGCTTTTCTTAAAGCTGCAGGTATTGAAGACACATAACTATGCAAGAGTTACAGCTTTCATGCAAAAGTAGCAATAGTTTTCTAAGTGGCTTTTTTTTTTTTTGCAGCTGCAAAGGAATACTCATTCCAGCGGTTTAAAGTTGAGGTCTAATACCTCAGTGTGTGGAGACCACCCATGATTAGCAAAACCTGAGGAAGGCAATCTCAAATTTTACCCAGATGATTCAAACTACCCAGTTCATGCTGCTCTCATTCTGCTACGTAAATGATGTAGAGACCCTCATTACATAAGCCAGTGGAGTCCCCCAAGGGACTGATTTGGCACAGTGCTCTCAGTGTGTAGCTTGGGTGGAACCGAGCAGCTCCATGGAGATACTGCTGCAAACAGAATCAGCTCTTTCCAGGGACCCTTTCTTCTTGTTCTCTTCAGTGCCTTCTGCAACAAGCAAGACCTTGCTTAGCTGTCATGCTCTGCACATACCCATGTCAGCACTAACCTACTATAAAATGAACTGATACCTTCCATTCTTTGAGGTTAATATCTGCTTATTCATTCTTTTCATGTTGATCTCCTTTTTATTCTACCTCCTTACTATACAAAGCCCATCATGTGCTGGAAGATGAATTACTGAACTTTTGTTGCCTTTTAGCTCCTCTCTGTGAGAGACTAAAGCACTACATCAGAAGCTGAGTGTCTTAAATGACAGTTTCTACAGTGAAATACACATTTCACAGCATGTGTAGACCATGGCATTCATGGGTCCTAATCAGTGCCCCACGTGTCCAGACCATCACACAGTTGAAGACCTCAGAACTGGGGGCTATTCCTGTGGCCACAAGGTAAACTGTAGCTTAAGATCAACACAGATTCTTTAACAGATTATATGCATAAAATAAAAACAGTATTACAGCAGTAGTTGTGATTTGTAACCACAGTACACCAGTCTGTGGAATCTCAAGTCTAAACATAACCAACAAATGAGGACTCTCAAAAGAATTAATATGGTTAAGGAGTCAGAATTTCATGCAAAATAAAGGTATTAAATATATAATATTAGACAAATGTTTATGGTCTAACATCCTTACCGCAGTGTCGTTGGTGGTAATGTACACCAGCACATCTGAGTTGTTTCTGCCATTAATGTATCGGTAACAGTTCCACACACAGCTTATCAAGTAACCCTGAAAAGAAAACAGATTTATTATTCTGTGCAAGAAAATAAACTGTGCAGTTTTCTGTTAGAGCATTTCTATTCTTATATAAATAAGAATGTGAGCCTGCTAGAAGCAAGTGACAGTCACTTTGCTGCTTGCATTGACTGTAAGTATGTGTAGGGGCTATGTGAGCAATCCAACACCGTTACTCATACTGATAGAGTTGGAGTTGTTCAGCCTTGAGAAGAGAAGGCTCCAGGGACACCTTACTGTGGCCTTTCAATATATAACAGGAGCTTCTAAGAAAGATGGAGAGAGACATTTTACCAAGGCCTGTAGTGACAGGACAAGGGGCAATGGTTTCAAACTGAAAAGGTTTAGACTGGACAAACCAAACAAACTTTTTACAGTGAGGGTGGTGAGACACGGGCACAGGTTGCCCAGAGAAGCTGAGGATGTTCCATCCCTGGAAGTGTTCAAGGCCAGGCTTGATGGGGCTTTGAGCAACCTGATCTAGTGGAAGATGTCCCTGCCCACAGCAGAGGGGTGGACTAGATGACCTTTGAAAGTCCCTTACAACCCAAGCCATTCTGTGATCATATGGTTCTGTAATTATGGATACTTGTTTTGCACTATGAGCTGCTCCACCTAGGCAGAAATACAGCAACCTAGACCTACCTGAATGAAATTTACTATTCCAGATATTTGATATTACAGGTAGTAGTAATATTCTTCAGGTAGACTAATTGATTTGAAAAGGAGAGGTTTCTTTGGGCCTGAATATAGCTAAAGTAACATCATTTTGTGTATACAAACCCCATTTTACTTAAATGAGCAGGTCACACATGCTGTCTTTCTTTCTTACACCTCTCTAGAAATAAAGAGATGAGTTCAATCAGGCACTGCGTTACTGTGCATGGGATACTGCGTACCATCAGGAGTGAGTTTTACAACATAAAATGAAGGCACAAGTTAGACTGTAGCAAAAGAAGTGGTACTGCAAATGCAGAATTCTCAGGGACAGAGCAAAATGTAAACAGAAATCAGTTTTGGATTCCTTCATGGGAAGGATGCTGAAATATCATCAGCTGGAGGTTAACAGTATTAGAAACTGGAAGCAAACCCCAGTAAAAAGAGCACAAGCATGCTGGGGACTGACAAATCAGTTACCAAATTATGGGAAAACCTCCTTATCTTCTGTGCTGGCCTGTCCTGGACAACAACTGTGTGATGATCCTATAGATCAGATGATTATTCTAATGCTTTGTTTCACCTAATCTGACACTAAATCAATACATTCCGTATGACTGCAATAGAGAAACATGCCAGTGTTTTAATTGAAATCTGACATTATTTCTGACTTTCAACTTCTATTTCAAATTATTCTCCTTTTTTACAGTATAAAGCAAAACAAACTGCTATTGATAATACTTTAATAATATTGTTAATACTATTGTACTATTTGATAATATCGTTAATACTCCTGCCACAGAATCATAAACTTCACTGGCTTTGTTCTTGGAGCTCGCTTGGCTCTGGGTTGGGCTGCTCCCTGGCAAACATCTAGTTGTCTCTGCTTATTTTGGAACTGGTTGGGCAAAGTGCTCATGTCCACCATCTCCTTCAGGGCAGGAGAGATTGCAGTTTGGCCATCAGAGTTGTGCAAAGTGACTGGAAGAAAGACAGGAGGCAGTAACACGTGGAGGAGCAGGAATCGGATTCTCAGCATGCCAGAGACAAGGCTGATGGGACTAAGCAGACCCCTCTGGAGCACTCTGCTTCCAGAGTAGTCACACATGACAGTGGTGAGGAGAACAATGTGTTTTGATAGCACCCAACTCATATTTTTACTGCATAGCAATTCTTTCACAAACCTAGAGCGTGCAAATTAAACTGCCAGAGCTGATTGGATTTGCATCTGTGCCTCACTGAGTGAGTCATACTTCTATGACTCACTTGCACTGATGACCTTCCAAAAGCCTCTTATCCTTTTGAGCTGCCCTGTGCTTCCCCCTTCTCCAGAGCTGTCACACATGAGCTGTGTTTTTCAGGATGCCACATGACTCACTGATGGCTCGCTTGCAGATCAGGAAGGTTTTTCAGCCAGGGCTGAGCTGGCTGAAATCCAGGAAGTTTGCTTCCTCTTCTCTATGCCATCTTACAGACCCTGGGTGACTTGGAGGTGCTGCAGACTTCACAGTACTTCTGACCATCAAATGGGAGAGCAAAAGGCTTCTGGAGCAAGCAGAGTCCCAAAGGGAAGGCGAGACTGCATAAGCTACGAAAACCTGCCCCGGGCTACTGAAACAAGTGGAGCAAAGGCGTATGCATGGAAAACTGCATCTTTTCCAGAATTAAATAAAATGCCATTGTTAATTATAAACAGTAATAAGTAGTTCAGTAGCTTTCAATGCTCAGATGCTATGTGCTGAGAAAGGCATGAGAACTAGTACAGAACAGAGACTGAATACAGTACTCTTCTGTGGGAATACAGCCCGACCTTATAAGACACCCTTTACATTAAGCCTACCCTATTTGCAAACCAATTTCTACACTCCTTCTGTCAAAATCCAAACTGAGGGAAGCCCCATTTCAGATAATACAGTCTTATCTGGGAGACCCTAGCAGGAGATTTATTTTTAAATGCCCCAATTCCATTACATGTGGTGAATAAAACACATTTAACCCCACAATGAACTTCTACAGCTCTTCCAGCTCTGAGCCCTATCTCTAATCAGCCCTGCTCCTGCATGCACGGGTTGTTTCTCAGTGGGTGAGGTCCATTCCAGCCCTTGAATTAAAAAGGTCATTAGCCAGCATACACCAAGTGATTGGCTCCAAGACAGTGACCCACATACAGCTGAGAGCAGCAGCAGCTTTTGGAGTATGTACTTGTCCAAGTGCTTTGGCCTGCAAATCATGAGTTATGGAAACTCATTTTCCTCAACATGTAACTTCTTCTTTAAACTTGCTCCTAATCATTGATTTCTACTGATGCTGCTGCACCATTATATGGGATTGCTGACTCAGTTACCATTTTTTTCCCTGAAAAACTTGTCTGAGCTTTCAAATACTGCTTTAAAATGTGTGGCTGGATATGCAGTATATAAATATATCAATTTTTCTCTCAGGAGACCAATATTCACGTTTGGAATAGGCCCTGTGTAAATACATTAAATCACTGCAGCCTAATCCACCCTTAGTGGTGTTCCCGCATACCACGGCACAGGCTGCTGATAGACACCTTCTGGGGGCAGCCCCAAGCAGCCACCACGTGAAGGGAATGGTGCACAAGAAGGGCTAATTGTGGAAACAGGCACTGTGCCTACTTCTACTATATTTCAGTCTTCCCCTTTGAATGGTGAGAAATGACTCTAGCCCCTGAGGAACTGAAACCCACAAAAATTTCTAACCCTGCCTCTTGCTGTTGTTACTGCATGTGCACTTGTTAAGCAGTGTAACGAAGTAATGTACTGCACAACTTTTGCTCACCAAACATGTGTCTGACCAGATGACTGACCAGCATCTTTGTGGAAATCAGAGGCTGCTGTATCCTCCTGTTTCTTGCAACACAGCAAGAAATCTGCCTATCTGGGTCAAAGCCGCCCTCTGGGCTGCTCCCTTGCTGGCAGCAAGCTCAGGGTGAATGCCACAGACCCGACAGACCTCCCTTGGGTCTGGAGCTGTCTGTTTATTTTCCCATCTGCTGCGAATTTTCTATTTACAGACTGGGCTGGTCTGCAGTAACTGGTGAAAATGAGAAAAAGACTTCTACACAAAACAAAATTTACATGAGGATTTCAGATGGATGCTAATGGCAGACCAGTCAGCCATGTGTATTTCATATGTTGGCGCTGCAGAAGGAGAAACAATGGGTTGCTGTGCTGATGAAATCTGCAATTAAATCTTATCTTCTCAATATCTTGTGAGTACAAAAAGGCTGTAAATCTTGCATTTCTTTGGAGGTGCAAAGAATTAATGATGTCAAGCCACTGGCATGCAACATTTACCGGCCAGGACATCATCTGTTGGCTCACAAGGCACAAACACTAAGATATGTGATTTAAAGCAAATGGCCTTTGCTTTAGAGATGCTTCTCCTATAAGAACCCTGCCACCAGCAAGCCCAGTGCTGGGACCTATCCCAGGCTTTCCTAGAACAGCTGGCAACCTCATGGCTCTGTGCTGGCCATTCCCAGGAGCAGGGATCAGAGCTTTCCTATTACAGTTGTGTTTGTGTCCTGACTGCTTCTCTATTACTGCTGCAGGAAGGTAGCAGACACTAGGGTGACGTGCTGCAGGTCAGGGCTCCACCTGACAGGAGCCATCCCCCTTGGGCTGAGACATGAAATGTGCCAGGGTGAGCATAGAACTTCATTCTACATTACCCTTTCCCATCTGCTGATGACCCCAGAACATGCAGAGTGGTCTCACCTCCAGGCTTGTCACCTTGTACAAGCAGGTTATAGGTATATTATGGAGACCAAGGTTAATGCTGCATTTGCTGTAGACCCGATTTAATACTGCATTTGCTTAAGACCAGCTTGTCTCACTGAACTGGAATACCTTTTAGCTGTCCCACTGGCAACAACTTCTTCCTATCTTCTTTCCAGTAAAAGAAGGGCCAGAAAAGAAGAGTCCAGTACTCTGCAGCTGCAGAGTACTCAGGGCAACCTGTTCTGGTTGTGCTTCTGGTCACCAGAACTTAGCTCATTTGGGGCGGAGAATCTTTGCCCAGGGTGAAGAGGGAGAGGTTGAAACCTCAACCATTCTGTCTTGGCAGCTGGGCCTGGCCAGAGAAAGCGAAGCCCCTGTTCTCCAAACCAGCTGCAGAGGAAGGCACAATTCAAAAACCACAGTGTTGGCCATATGCTGTTTGAAATCCTGTGTACATGTATATAAATACATTTGTGCTGCTGGATATCCTTCCTCAGCCAGATAGGAAACACATATGTTTCATGGTATGTAACTCTAGTTCAGTTTCCAAACAAACACAGTAAATGGCATAACACATTTTGGTCTACTCTGAAAAAGATTCTGCATGAAAGCACCTGCAATATCCATTAGCTGCTTCAGATCAGGGTAAAGCCTGAGGACTAAAAAGACAAGTGCCTATATGTAGCTAGGTGGCTCCTTTTTCTGCTACCTTCTCTTGTCACCCTTCCCTTTTCATAATCCTATTACTGCAAAGCACAAAACCACCATATTATACTGCTATATCTTGGTTTCTGCTCAACAGTGCTTTCCTTTACATGCAGCTTCACTCAAAACAAAAGCATAATGATCCCAAATGTTTCTAAGGAGTTATGTGATTCTGTTTCATATATCCCACCAGCTGAATGCAGCTTTTACTACTGAAGTTTTTCCCTAGGCTACAAGGTGTTGGTTTCTCTCCTTATTTCTAGTTGAACTCCAGAGGGAGAGAGCTCAAGCATATTTTTACGCACAGTACCTTTTCAGTTTCAGTGTATAATGTGGAACCATCTGTTAAGTCTATCAGTGATAAAGTGTGATGCATCTCATAGTGTTCAGCTTTCTTTTCATGGAGCGGACTACATAAATCTGTGTAGCAGCTCTTCTGGGAACACAAGAGATTCAAATGAAAATGCTAACTATAATTTAGCATGTGTTTCTGCATGACTCATATTTCTTGTGACTCATTTGCACAATAATATGTTGCTAGAGTGAGCATTATATGAACCACGTATAGTCTTGGAAAAAACATGCGTTAGCCACTTTAAAACAAAACTAGTCTTTTGCGCGATTAATTTCTTAGGTTTCTTTCTTCTGGAGTAAGTATTTTTGCCATTCCAATTTCAGTTCCACTTTTTCTTTATAAGCTTAGGACTTCCCTGACATATTAGGTCAACAAAATACCAGACCAACCTGGAGTAAAAATGAGCTAAGGCTTGCATCTGAGAAATTCAAGAGCACACCCCTAGTGGCACCTGACACATCTACATGTTTATGACATTCATTCATAGTTCTTAAAGGTGCAAAAAAATCAGCTGTATGGCTGTGAACACATAAAGCCAGACGGTTATATTTCTAAATGACAGAAAAATGTGAAGATCACTTCCAACAGTGCCTTAAAATACCCTATTTGTTTGTCGGTTTGGGGTTCTTCTTCAATTTTGAAGTATCTTCAAAAATCTAATCTACCTCTTTTGTCACAATAACTTTCCCTGTTCATGTTGTCAAATGAGTTGCCTGGAAGCTACATCCCAGGTGTTGCTGTGGCTTTTTGGAACTTCTCTAGTCTAATGTGCAATTGCTCTGCAGAGAAAGAGCAAGAACTATTCTGAAATAAAACCCAACACAAGAAATACAAGAGCGGCAGCACTGCACTGTGAGAAACTTGCAGAAGGGTGCAAGAAGAGGGCAAACATACCAGCATACTTTCCAGGAGGTCCAAGGCTCAGGGACTTGTTGAGCCACAGGGGGTTGTTTTTCATATGCTGATTTGTGTGATCCTATTCTGAGCTCCTTCTGGACTTCTGCTCTGCAAGGCAGGTGGGGGTGGACCTTGCTGGACCAGGAACCTGGGTGCAGTGGTTTCACAAGAGCCCTTTCTGGTTGTGTTGGGTGATGCTACATCTCCCCTTTATCTGGTATCTACAGCCTCACCCGTGAGGTTTATGTAACAGCAGCTAAACCATCCCTCCCTGTGTCCTTCTGCTGCCTGGTGTGACATCCCTTTACACTGTCCCTCCCAGGAGGGATTGTTTGGATCTATCTGCCTGCCCTACAACATCCTTTTGAGATAAGGCACCAGAAGTAAATGCATACTTCCAGAGATGGTAGGCATCAAAACTGGCAAATCTTTAGATTTCTGGTTTTTTTTTATTCCTTTCTTAATATCCTTAGCATTTTATTTACTTGTTTGATCAGAACTGAGCAGTAAGCTAATATTTTCACAGGTCTACCTATTACAGCTGAGAGATCACTTTTCCAGGTGGCCATGCTCAGTTCAGAATACACTGCAATGTTTGCAAAACAAGATTGTGCTTCCTCTGTGCCCACCACTTGGAATCTGCCACCACTGAGCTCCTCTGCCATTTCACTGCCCAGTCACACAGTGCCGTGAGCTCTTTTCTGCAAAGATTTCTTGGCTGACTGTTTTCTCTGTCTGGAATAACATTGCAAAAAAGTGTTGTTGTAGATTTCTTTCCCTTCCCAGATCTTTCATGAGCACGAGTCTCGCTGTTATAAAAAACAATGATTTATCCTTATTCTCTGTTTCCTAGCTATGGTCTGTGAGATGACCTTTTCTCTTGTCCCTACACATCTGATGGTGGTTTTTAAAGCCTTTGATGACAGACTCTGCCACAGACCTTTTGAGAAAATAAAAGTCTGTATCAACAGGCTCTCCCTCGTCCACTGAATAATCTGCTCCTTCAAAGGATTTATGTTATGAGCTGCCCCTACAGCATCACATTTCCCCACTAAGGCCTATATGTTCATGTGTTTGTCTATGAGATTTTCTGCTTTTCCATAAGGCTTTGTACAGCTGTCAGGCTGCCTAGTCTGTAGTTCCCCAGATCTCTTCTAAAGCCAGGCCCCTCAAGCAAGGGACATTCCATCCAGGACCAGAAGTAGACATTATATACAGTAATGCACTTACCTTAAAAGCCAAAATGATACTTATGAAAAGGAGGATAATCACAACCAGACACGTAGGATTCACAGACATAATCTCTTCCTTGTAGGGAAAATTGGTGGGCTGCATAAGCAAAAAGAAGCAAACCATGGTAAGTTAATCTCACAAGTCACTCAAGAGCCATTCAGTTAGTGCACTCTATAATTAACAGCTTACAAAACTTTCTGTGATCTACTAAATCAGGAGCTCTCCGCACCAAAAACCAGTTTCAGTGAGTTTGGTTGGGACACTTTGGGAAGACTCAGCTGCCAAATGTTTCCTGGAGGGCTGAGGATTTGCTTTTTGCTTTGTATGTGGCATGGGCTGTCTTCTCCTCCCTGCACACTGGGTTTGTATCTGACACAGACTAGCAAAGGACATCTCTTGGGGAGCTTTGCAGCAGAAAACCTGCCACCATGGGCAATGGCAGGCAAGCCCTGTACTTATTAAGTAATCATTATACTGGCACCGGTTACCAATGTGGCAGTTCCTTCCAGGAAATCAAAGCAGGAAAAGCTGGACAGTGCAATCCTTTCACCTAAATATTTGATCAAAAGACATTTGGTCTATTCTGCTCTATTTTTTTTTTTGGCTAAATTTGGACTACTTCTCCAGGACACTTGGTAGTGCTTCTGAGTGCGTGCCCCAAGGACGCATGGGTCCTACAGGGGAGCAATGGCATTATTTCAAACTGAAATGTGCCCCAGGTCCTTCTCTTATCTTATGCATGAAAAGGAGGTAACAAAATTAATCTTCCTACCTAGTGTAGGCTCCAGTGATTTACAATTGTGAAACTCTTTAGGATCACTGGCTGAAAAAGTGCCTCTTAAGATGTTTTACTGTCCTCGTTATTGCTTCAAGAAAACACACCCTCTAAAATGATTGTTCAAAAATGTTTTGAAATATTGCAAGGCACAGGTTCCTGTTTTGTTTAGAAAAAAACATTGTTCACAAAAGGGCTTTGCAGCAACAGTAGCTCATTATAACTGAATGCATTAGCTCCTTCTACACACAACTCCCTTTTCCCTTACAGGTCTAATTACTTAACCAGGCCAGCTCTGCATCGTTGTCAGGACAATTAACTAGACCAATCTATAACTGTAGTCTTGGTGATGATGATGTAAATACAGAGTAGCCCCTTAATACTTCTTATACCAGCACTCAGCCCTGTGAATCAGGAAATCTTCTCTTTTTGTGGACAGCTGTTAGTGAGAACGGCTCTTTATTCAGCGTGTCCATGACCTGTTCAGAGTGGTTAACATCAACAGCAGCTGTAACCGTTTGCAGATAACGTTACATAAGCACATTTTCCGCTTCTTGACAGCAATGTCTCTGTTCCTGTAGCGAATTTCATGGCTGGAGCTTTTATCATGTTATCTTCTTTGTTGAGCTACAGCTTTTGTAAGACATTAGCTTGGTATAATTCAGTAAGTTGCTTTTCTTTTTTTAATTACTTATTTTTGACAGAGAGTTATAGCTAAATATAGTGGATACGGTCACACAGAGATCAAGAAAGCTAGAGCATATGCCAAGAAAAGACGAACTGAAAAATAAACACAAACCTTATATGCAGAAAATGTAAGTATTAACACCACAGCTTGTCCTCCTGCTTGCAGGAGGGAGGCCATGCACATGGTTAGAATGTTTAATCAGTTAAGGACAGTTACAATAAAAATGCTCCAAAATGATTTTTTATATGGACTGACCATTAAAAAAACTAGTCAAACTAGTTTGTGAAGGTAATAAAAACTCCCAGTGAAGCTTTGGTCCTCCAACATGCCTCCAACATGCTGGTTTCTGGGAACCAGTCATCAGTCAAACACTGTATGACTGCATGCTGGGGTCTTGGCCATAACCTAACAGCCTGTTTCCAGATGTCAACTCAATTGGGATTTGCACAGGGCCAAGAGGAGGGCAGGAAAATGACCAAGAAAGTCCCTGCTCCTTTGAAGAGATGGAACATCTGCTGGAGCCATGAGGTATAAGCCAGGAGCAGCATGTGCTGTAGAGTAGCATTTGGCCCTTCCTTACATCAGCCATGTTTCTGGTGAAAGAACAATAATTTAGCACCAGAATCACAAGACAGGAGAGTACATGAGGATCAAATGCTGTGGTTTGGCCCCTCCGGGCTCTGCTCTCTGCATCTCTGTCCTGAAGTGATGCGAGGTTTGAGCAAGCTCCAGCGAGGCAGTGTGTGCTGCAGCTGTGCAGCGGTCCCCCCCTACCACAGATGCCCGGGAGTTCTGGGTGTGGACTGGAAAACTGAAGCAGCCCCTCCTGGAGCTTCCCGGATTGCTGTGTGGAAGACAGAGCTTTCACAGCTTCAGTGAATAGCCCAAGGGCAACAGGTCAACATGGAAGAAAGTCCCTCTGTTTGCTAACCCGGCTGGTGGCATCTGCCAACCAGAAGACGCCTAACACTGGCTTGCCCAGGCTGGCCTATGAGCAGTCTGATCATGACTCACAACTATAGATCCCTTCAGTGCAGTAGGAAAAATAATTTATAAACCCCATGGCTTTTGCGAAGCAGGAAAGATGGTGGGAAGCATCTTGGCTGGTTCCAGGCTCACCTGGCTCAGGCACCACCATGGAGATGGTACCTTCAGGAGGTCCTTGGAATCCTCCCACAGAGCAACTGCTCCGAAAATAACATTCACTCTCATGGAAAATGGGTACCAGCAGTGGTTCAGATGAATCACAGACCCATTGAATTCTGCTGACTTCAGCAATAAGCTTTAACACTGGTGTAGGTGTGTGAGGTTGGAAGAGAAATTCTGCCTGTGTGCTCAGGGATTGCTCTTCTCTGGGGAGACCAGTAGTTGAAATCCTGCTGCTTGGAAGGCCCTGGACACCGGGATCAGTGCTGCAACATCTGGGAAAAGCTCAGTGTCAAATCTTGTGCAAGGTCTGATGGAGCTAAGACTGAAATATGGCTGGGAGGGAAAAATCAAGCCCTTCACTGGAAATATAGGAGTGATTTTGCAGCAGGACATGATAAAACTTCCCATACAAACAAGAGGTCGTTGTCGCAGAGTGGCATTGGCATGCTAATTTCATAATTAAAGCGTCATTTATAACCTTGTCATGGACATGGAGATGCTGACATGCATAATATACCTGGTAAACTTTCCATTAAAAAAAACTATACATAGCAAAGCTCTATTAGGGACTAAAAAAGAATCTAAAACTTGCATGGAAGTAATATTTCTACTGCACCAATATTGTAGAAATGCACAAGAAGAAAAGTTCAAGGCTGAAGCACTTTGTCATTCCCTCAGCCTGCTTGCATAATGTTTTTCTTCCCTTGGACCACAAAAATCCATTTAAAAAGATGGTACAGATTCTCATTCAGCAGTTACAATCCTCTGAGTATTAGCATCTTGCAAACCTGACAGAAGACGGCAATGTGTCTGCAGAACTTTTACAGCTCTGCTAGAAGTTAGTAGTACTTCTTTGGAGTTATAAAATGGTATTAAAAATGTCAGAAAGGATATTCCTTGTTTAAGCTTTCGTTTATAGGAAACATTTCTTTAGGTTTAATGTCCTTTACATTCTCTAGATATTTCCCCTAGGACTTAAAAGCATGACTGAAACCACCTGAATTGTTTAACAGTAACACTGGAGGTAATCCCATAGAAAAGCTATTTAATATACTCTAAAATTTTCCTTAGATGAACTGTCATAGGCCTGTGTTTTAATAAAAACCAAGTTTGCATAACTCAGTTGCAGACTTGCCTGTCCTGCACCTCCACTTCAATTCATTTCATATGCTGTTATCATTTGACAGAAGGTGAAGTGTTTAATTTGAAGACTTTAGAAAGCCCATATGTCAAAGATTTAGTATGGCCAAAGAAATGTGCTTTAGGTGAAACTCCTTTAGACCATTACTGCTGCTGGAAACAAAATCATTTTTGACTTACACATTCTGGATTTACCATGTGTGAAGTTTTTTGGTTTTCTAGTGATAGTGATAATGACCAAGACGGCCAACATAACCCTCAGAAAGTTTCATCACATCATCGCCACATTTCAAATGTGAGATTTGTAAGTTTATAACATCTACTTATTTTACATGACCCTTCATGCTGAGATGCTTTTGCAATTTATGGGAATTAGGTGGCACACCTGTGTTCAATTGGGTATTAAAAGGCAACAAAAAGTTTCCAAAGACAGTTGTGCCTCTGAAATCAGCAGCCAGTATAGGCTGCCATTACCAAACACCCTGTGAACACGATGTTCGGAATTTTACAATTGCAACATTTTCAGCTAGGGCTCTGCCTCACCTATTGATAGGTACTCATTTATCACCTTGCTAAAAGTACATGGAGCATTTGACAGCAGCTTGTAACTCATCACTGGTAGACAAATCTAGGAGATGTGCACCAAAATGAACAGATAACATAATTCTGAATACTAACATAGGGAAGTAGAAACTGTTAAAGACGTGGGGTTTTCACCTTTGAGCAAGAAAGAAATGTTCTTCTAAGACTGCCAAATATATTCCATCACATAATGCATACCTTCTTCCAGATATTCAATAACGGATTTGAAGAACTATCAGGATTTTTCATTTCCCTTATGGAGCTGCGCTACCTAAAATATCATGCACGAAATTCAAAGCAGTTTTAGAGGAACAAAACCTGCATGAATGCCAGGAAGAAATACAACCCTTGTTTTCTGCCTATCTTGGCAGACCTCTGCAAAGGGGGTGAGGCCAAGATGATTCTAGGGCTTATTTATAAATTATCAGAAGGGATCACACCCAACAGGCATGACTCAGGTCTCACCTATGGGTACAAGGGTTTTGACTGCAGTCTTGTTCTAAACATGGTGTTTCAGATGCCAAACTTATCTACCATAAGCATTATTAAAAGGTAGGGAAACAAATCCATGGGTACAAGCCTGTTAGTTTAACAACATTTGAATGCTAGGACTGCAATGACAGCATTACTGGTAGAAGTTTGAAAATCTTGGGTTTAGCTTCATCTCATTGTGTGTGTGAGTATCTGACACCGGTGATGTGATCTTCTGTCCCTTTTGCTTTTCCCTCTTAGACACAGTGTATTTGCTCTGAACCAAACACAACCTTCTGCCAACTGATGTGGCCCTTCCGAGAAAGGGTATGAGGGGTTCCTGCTGAACTGCTTGAGCCTGGGACCACAGCTAAGACACAGGAGGCATAAACAGCTTCAAAGCAGATGCAGAACAGCTTCAAAACTTTGTTAACAGATGACATTAACTGTACAAAATTCATTAGAGCACTTGTTAGTTTTTGCCAATCACTGATCTCCATTGTGAATGGTAAAATAGAAACAACGTCTTGTTTCTAAATGAACTTAATTTGGACTACCTTTTAGCTACTCACTGTGCCCTACATCTAATTTAAACAGCCTTTTAATGCCTCATTATTCTGCGTATGAAAACTCTAACGGCACCACCTCTTGGTCACCTTTCTCAGTAAAGGAAGCAGGAAAAGCTGACTGTTTCTCATCATACTTCAATGTATCCAGATTTTATAAAGTTTTTGGAGGAACTTTTCTAAATGTTCTCTAACTTTTAAGCATTGTTTTACAAACAGACACCATAAATAGACAGATGAAACCTATGTCACCAAGTGAGAAAGGAAGTCTGCTCTCTATTACTATCAATTGCTGGTTTTTATCTGTCCACAAATATTATGAATGGTTTCTGCAAACAGTAAAAAAACCCTTTGGTACTCTTGTTTTGACACTTAGTTCCCTAGACTACTTACAGGCTCCCTGCATCCCAGGTACAGTTGCCATAGCATGCTCATCTGTATTCCTCATGTTTTCATGCTTTTGCTTTTAGAGTGTAGCACCCATTAGTAACTGAACTCAGGCTTTCAGTCACTCTAACTCACTGATAAATGGCTCTGTCCTTACTGTTACTTACTTCGTCATTAATCTCTGTGTCAGCCATAGGTTATATTAGAAGTGAATTTGCTGGGAAAAGTCACAAGTACAGCCTCTGGGAAATGCCAATGTGCTCACTTTGGGCAATGCAGGGATAGGGTCTTTCAGAGGACGAAGCAGAACAGTTTGATTAGGCTCCTGCTCGCAATCTCCAGCTAGAAAATTCGATTGCTCTAGACAGTGAGCCTGGGGAAGCTCTCCCAAGGCTGATGTTCGCCTTTGTGAACTGCCTGTTGGGTATCAACTTTATTAATGGAAGTCAGGAAGAGCATGAAATCTACTGCTGGTTCTTGGAGACCTTCCTCTACCCAAAACAGAAACTCTTTGGCAGATGGTCAGCTTGACCATAACCCATTGCAGTCTGCCAGCTAAACTTTCCTAATCCACCTGATACATCCTTTATCAATCTAGTGTTTTATTGTTGCTTTGAACATCATGCTGCAATGTCAAACCTCTTACGGAAGCCTATTATGCCCCTGCCCATCTTTATTGATGAAGACAGTAATCCTGTCAGTGAAAGAAAATGAGTTTGCCTGCAGGACTGAATTTCCATGAAACCATGTTGGCAACCATTAATCATATTCCTCTGGTCTAATCCTCTGCCAATTGATTTTCCTCTCAGCCCTCCTGTTACTCTTCTGTTTGGTAGCAATGTCAGGCTAATCAGCCTATAACTATCCTGGAAATCCCCCTTGCCCTTTTGAGCACTGACAGTTTAGCGCTCCTGAAGTCTTGCGGCATTTCATTGGCAGTCCAGACAATGATTTACAACAGCAAGACAGAGATTTGTGCAGCCAGAGCTTTTAATGCTCCAGAGCAGCAAAGTGGCTCACACTGTGCTCTGCTGCAGTTTCAAATACCTTCCAAGGCCTGCTGCAGAAGGGCATATTATTTCTTCTATCTGCAGGAACAACAGTGATGTTTATTGGACATTTCAGGAGAATCAGCTGCTTTTTGCTCTTCTAGTGAGCCAGCTCTAGATGTGGCACAAGGTTTTCAGCAGAAGAGCAGGGGCTTTTTGGTGCAGAGCTCCCAGCCTGCTCCTGCACCCCTCATGTTCTCCCAGTGACCAAGACTGAGTAAAACCTGGTTACGACTCCTGCTCTGGAGAGGGAAGAATTCCTGCAGCCAAACAGATGCTTGTGCTGCCACAGGACAGGGTTGGCACTGATGCAGAAGCAAGGAACTGCAGGCAAAGGATGGGCAGAAGGGCTCCAGCCAGTGGCAGTGCCAGCTTCAAGCACGTGACAAGATGTGGCCATAATTTCCTCTTTTCCACTCATATCTCTGAGAACCTTTTGAATTATTCCTCTGCTGCTCTTCTAGTGTACCAGCAGCTGTGAATGAAGGTGAGTGTTAAATAAGGAGAAGGATAACAGGTCTCTGACACATCCCAGCTCCCTCTGGCTTGACACATTGCCTAATGAAATCTGCATTAAAGCCACAAAATAAATTAAAAGGAGCAATAAAACATGCTTAAAATAGTACTAAAAATAAGCCATGTATAGGAACACAATAACTCTGAATCCAAAAGCAATTATTTATTATCTATGTCTTGCAATATGAGTCTCGTTCTAAATGAAGTGGCAGTGAGAGCTTCCACGATATTGCAGAACTCCAGAGCTCTGCACAAATGTTGCAATAAGTTAGTAATGTAACCTTGCAAGGGATCTTGAACACACACTAGCAAGGACTGAGAGGACTTTCAAGGACTGCATAGTAAGTCAACAACAAATCATGGGCTAGAAATAGAGGACAAACAGTGCACCTTGCACATTTCCCCCACCACCACCTTAAAGGCTTGTGAAGATCAAATGATTTACCAGCTGGCGGAGGTAGTCCTGAATTGTGCTGGGATAGACGAGTACGCTGATGGCAACCAATGTGTTGAGAGCAAAGTCAAAGATCTGGTAACAGAAGAAAGGGATGATCCAAGCTGCATGTTGCTAGAAAGTAAATAAAAACAGCCACAAGTTAAAATAGAAGGATATATGTCTTTCTGCACTAAACTGTAAGGAATATTTGCCACAATGCAGTGTTAGATCAGCTGAAAGAAATTGGATATTCATCCAAAAAGGTTGGCCAAGCCAGTTCGGCTGCTGAACTGCAGTAATATGTGTGGTGTAAGCCCACAACTCATTATACTAGGATATATAGAAACCACATGATACTTTTCTCCCCTAATCAATAGGAATAACACTGGAACAAAGCACAGACTTGGCAGGTGAATGGGGAAAATATTACCTTAACTTTGATAAGTACAGCATTCAGTTCTCTGAATTCCCAGTTTGCCCAGAGCTCACTGATATTTGAAACTGGAGACACTCAACACAAGTTTAATTCCAGTTAGAATTAAACTTTGCTAGGGACGTTAAAGATAACAGAAAGGGTTTCTATGGCTATTGTCCCGGGTTCGGCAGCAGCAGTCATTTTTCTCCTTCTTGACAGCTGGTGCAGAGCTGAGTTTTTTGACTTTCGGCTTGGGAACAGTGTTGATGACACCAATGTTTTGGTTACTGCTTAAAATGTTTTGGTCTGGCCAAGGCCTTTCTGAGTCTCATGCTCTGCCAGGGAGGAGGGTAAGCCGAGGGGGAGCAGAGACAGGACAACTGATCCAAACTGACCAAAGAGGTATTCCATAACACAGCACGTCATGCCCAGAAGGTAAAAACTGGGGGCAGGAACCCAGAAGAGAGTCGTTCACAGCTCGGTCGCCGGGTGGTGAGCATTTGTATCCTCTTCCCTTGTATTTTCCCTGGTCATTATTGTTATTGG
>JANRGW010039094.1:24119-45626 GCA_024733675.1 Psilopsiagon aymara
CTAGTTTAAAGCATCCTTGACCAGTCTGGCCAGCCTCCTACCAAATCCCCTCTTCCCTTTCTTTGTCAGACCAGCTCCACCAGCTTCCAGTAGACCTGGCCTACTAAATTGAGTCCCATGTTCAGGGTACCCAAACCCCTGACTATGGCACCACCCTTCTAACCATTTATTAACCTGACCAATCCTCCTCGCCTTTTTAAGGTCCTACCCTGTATCCTGGAGGACTGAGGAAAAGACAATCTGAGCTCCAGAGCCCTTAACCACCTCTCCCAGGGCTCTGTAGTCCTCCTTTATGTTCTCTGGGCTACTGCTGTCTGTATCAGTAGCACCCACATTGATCACTAGAAGCAGGTAATAGTCAGTGGGACCAACTAGAGCAGGCAGCTTCTCTGCAACATCCCTGATCCGAGCCCCTGGAAGGCAGCACACCTCCCTTGAGACCTGATCAGGTCGACTGATGGGTGCATCTGTTCCTTTCAGAGTAGAGTCCCCTACTACTACAGCCCGCCTCTTTTTCCTGGCACCACCAGTAGTGACATTCTTTACCAGCACATCAGCTGGTAGTTCCTGGCCGGAGTGTAGTTCTTCCTCAGCCCCCTGCCAGACAGCAAAGAGGTTCTGGGTGGGGGAAAAAAGCCTTTATTATTTTAATTCAAATTATTTTTCTTCACAAAGGAAATAGTCCTGGAAGATGATACTTTCTGACTTACTGAACTTGTTCATTAGTTTTGCAGCTTCAGACCCTGACAGATATCTTTCTTGTTTAGAAGGGAAAGAATTTTGTTCCTTAAACATTAACTTTCTCAGAAATATGTAAAATTTGTCATCACATTTCTCTTCAGGTTCCTAATATGAATATCCTGTATAACCCAGTTCCCCAGAGAGTCTCTATTTTTTATTTGCAACTACAGCAGGTATAAAACATAAAGACAACATATTCCCCCAGCCTCCAGCTTTCAAAATTTGAGATCCATAAAATTGCTCAAATAATATGCTGTTGCTTTTGAACTATATACTAGTGTCTTATTATCTTTAATTAAAATGATTGCCAAACCAGGCATTTTCTCTGAAGCCCTCTTGTTATAGATCTGCCTGTCCTTTTCTTCGTGACATTTTTTTGTTTTAGCTGTGCCTTAAAGTTTGTTCTATTTTGCTAATTTGCAGGAAGTCCAAGTTCTTCTCACTTCAAATAATTTCTTTTCAGTGTTGGTCTCTCTAAACTTATACTAATCCAGGATTCTGACAGATATTGCCTCTTCTTAGTTCTTGTTCTTTTTTTTTTCTTTTTTAGATTAGAAACTTCAGTAATGAAGATTTTTCTCATTACTGCTTGCCAAAACCCCACAATATTTTTAATCTATTTCATTTTTAGCATTTTCTCTTAGAAATTTCTGAGAGAAGCCTTTATAATTCTTGTGCTTTTATGTACTCATAAAAGTACAAAAACTATACAGGAGCTCAAGGTATAATTCTGCTCAGTCTCTGTACTGTTTGATTTTTGATTACCAGCGTATTAGCAGTGAGTAAAAGTAATGATGACATCTAGTCACTGGGAAGAATTTGGGAAGGAGGTTGTTAATATATTCCGTATTTTGACAGTGAACAGTATAAGCGAGCTCTGATTTCAAAGTTCTCCATTTTCCAAATACTATTCAGATTTCGTGTTTCTGATATTTCACTAGCTTTTTGTGTCACTTCCTTTGTCCAGTTCTCAGTACCTTTGACCTACAAGGGTCACTTTTTGACAATTCAGTAGTCCCATGTTCCCTGAATATATTAAGGTATCTTAAAAACAATAAAAAGGAAAGGATTCTGCCTATGGCTCTTAGGAAAACTATTATTTTTCATTGCTCTTTAGATGACCTTTAAACTGCCTTTCATTCTTCACTATCTCCTAAAACAAAAGTGACTTTTAGTTAATAAAATGTCTTCCATTTTCTCAGTGAGCTCTTGTGGAGAACAATGTGCTGTGTGTGTATGTTGTTCCTAGTAATTTTTATCCCTAGCTTGCAAATGGGTTTCTTTTACAGTATATTACCTGGCATACCTACCTGTTTTCATTCTAAAACCTTCTTTTCTTGACAGGGCCATTTGGACCTCTAATTTTTATAGATGCAATTTTTACTGACTCATATATCCACAGTTTATCAGCCAATATTCTCTTTTTTGTTTCTAGGGGTAATTCCAACCCTGTCAGTCTAAGACCTGTCAATACAGTGTTAAGCTGTAATACTGAGCCTACAGCATTTTTTTTACAATGAAGAGATAATAAATGTTGTGGTTATTTCTCAGTCTTCTGATACATATGGGCACTATTTTATTCTTCTTTCATCATTTTATACAACCTGCCTCTAAATTTAACTTTTTTAGCCATAGTCCCAATAGCCATGTCTTCTTACATTATTCATCAGCCTTTTCTGCTTCCTCAGATCAAATCCTCATCCATGTGGATTTCCAGGTAATCCTGTCTACAACCCTATTTTCCTTTGCCTCTAAACATGGAAACTCGCCCTCACCCTGTGATAGTGAGGAACACTCATTCCTTCTTCCCCTCAGGGTGAAGTCCCGCCTGGAAAGTTTGAGTCTGCCACCAGGGTGAAAATGCAGCATCATATTAAGACTTTGGTGCTTGGGCAGAACTGGAAGGGGCTTGCTCCTTTTTTCAGATCATCCTCATCCTTTCCTATGTTAATCTATTCCTATCTCTCTCTCTCCTTTCTTCCTGGATTTGGAATTGTGCTTTTCAATACTCACTTTCTTCATATTTCTGCTATGAACAGTAGTACTTTTACTGTTTTATGTATTATTATTGTTCAGCAATACCCAAATTCTCTCAAACAACCACAGCTTCATAATTTTTATTTACTACTTTTCCTTTCCTTCCTCTGTGATGCCTTCTTTGTTTCAGACTAAAAAAAATAACTTCTTTAAAATGGTAACATTTCTGAGTTTTTGACAAATTTGGCTCGTAGTTTTTCAGACTGTTTTCACTAACTTCAGTTCCTCTACAGATGTATTCCTTTCTTTTCTCTCTTTTTTTGATGCGTTTCTGTTCTTGATATGTAAAATACATTACTGTGTGAACTGCACTGAAATGAAAGTGTTCTCTGATTTTCACTTATTATTTTAAGATGGGCGGTAGTCTTATTCAGTTCCTTTATTTTTCAGTAGTAAGCTACAGTCATGAAGAACCTGTGCTTTGTGTTTTTCCAGACTAAGACTTTCTAGGCCTTTTTAGAACCTGTTATTCTGAGCAAACTTATTATTGTGTTCTTGGTATTGTTCAAAAGGAGCTGTGCAAGGAAGCAGTTTAGAGACCTCTGTGAGCACCAGTCTTAACATTGCTTTTGGTTTCAGATGCAGAAGACAGCAGATCATTACTTAGAGGAGTTATCAGAACATCTCTTTTTTTTGTGCCTTATGGAAAAGATGTATTTTTTAGATTATTTCTTCCTTTATGTTCTAAAGTCAGTTTATTTTCCAGATCCATACTTGATCACAGTTTTGCAGATTTTTTAGTCAGTAACCTTAGATCACTGATTCTATTCCCTGTTCCTTCTAACTGATTTTAAACCTGTCAAATTTCGATTGCACTGGCAATTTAGGTATCAGATTACTGAAGTGAAGCCAGAGAGGAAAGGCTAGTGCATTTTCTGTGGGATATCCATCTTAAAGGGTTGCAGGTTGTGCATTTCAATTCAGCTTTCAGTCACAATGATTTGCTCAAGTGGTATGAAGTCAACAAATAATATTCTTGGAAGTATTTTTCATACTGTAAATCAGTAAGCAAAGTTTTTAAAAACTGTCTTATTATACTCCCCATGATTTTATCTAACACTCGGCAACAAAAAGGATGGAAGGACAGCACAAGGGAGAGAGCGCATCTTGTTTTATAAATTGCAAGACACACAAGCAAATATCCTGACAACTGAATGGAGTTCTAATTTGACCAAATGCATTCAGTACAGTCAAATAGTAAAAATATTTCACAAAAATGCCCTGGAAATGGATGTGCTCACTAATGACTCCAAAACCGCTTGCCGGCACATGGGAAATGCTTACAACTGTCTCATCCAAATTCCACATTTTCCAAGTTGGCTGTTTAAAATTTCAGCCAGTACAGCATTTTCTGCCTCTCCTATTCTTTCTGCAAAAATTGGAAAATCTTTCTCTTTCCTTCAGCTCTCAGCCCAAGGTAGAATTCAATTGACTGGATGCTCTTTGCCTGTTCTACTAAATTCCTTGAAAAGCTGATGGAGGGAAACAGGTATTCTTTGGAAAAGATCTGTCACCTCCTAATGGAGATAACTATAGTGAGGCAGGTAAATGTTGAATAAAGAAATCCATATCTCTATTAATTGTAAGGAAAGAATAAAATGTCCAGAGCAGTTCGAAGGTACAAGAAAAATCCCTGAAGTACGTCTCAGCTATACTCATTTCCATATTAATAACATTAATGACTGGTAGATGTGCATGTTCTTGAAACTGAAAAGGATCGTTACAATATCATAATCTGATTTCCTGCATAACCCAGACCTGGTATTTTACACAACAATTCTTTCTCTGAGCCAAATAACTCGGGAGTCAACGAAAAAAGCCCATTTTCTCTTTACCTATCTTCCTCTTCATGTGTAAAACCAAACTCTTAGAGCATCTTACATTTAAAGTCTATAAGCAATATTAAAAAGATCTATTTTTTAGCTTCTAGGGAATTCTTACAACAAAAATAGTAGGTTTGTTTTCTGCCCACAATGTGCCCCTCACCCAAAATTTTGTACTGCCTACTTTATGGTCCTCTTTGTAAAGCAACATAGACCAGTACTCAGTGGCCTGAAAATCACTTCATATTTTCAAACTTAAGGGAAAGTAAGATTGTTCAGGGTTTAGAGTTACTCTATTTTGGGTTTTTTATATATATTTCACTATATAGTGGAACTGCTTTTGCTTTGTCTTTTTATTGTGGTGCTAAATTTGGCATTAGGTTTTAATAACTGTGCAGTGCTTTGAGACTATGCTGAAAGGTATTTTATCAATTTAGGTTACTATTCTATTATTACTTTGCCCCAAGGCTCACCTCATTTTCAGCAAAGCCCACTCATTTTCTGTGGAGTCATCAGTTTTTCCCTCTATTCATTCACCCTCCCCTTTTCTCAGCCTTTTGTTGTTGAGAAGGGCCAAATGAACAGCTCTTTCTAAAGCATGGCTCCATCTGGTAGGATTATTCTGCATTGTAACTTTTCTGGTGCCACCCTCCTCAGAAGCCATAAGTGTCATATATCACATCTGCATATGTCCTGTCTCTAGGAAATAGGAATATATGAGACACATGAAGGTCCACAGTTGGGATTTTATATTGGGTTCAAAACCACCCAAAATATTCATCCAGCCTTTGAAGTATTTCATCCCTGCTTTCTTGACTCTCGCAGCTACCAAAGCTAGACTTGAGGAAGGTGGGAGAGTGCTTACCCTAGCACCAAGAGATTGATTTCTTACATGTCATTTTTGTTAAGGCATGGAAAATCACACTAACCACAAATCCCTTGTTTTCATGGGAGAGGAGTTTTTTTTAGATTCTTGTTTTGAACCTCTTAGCTGAACACTCTTAAAGTTCATCCTGGGCCTATAAATTGTCAGCTCTGCTATGGTCAGTAAGGATATAGCTCTTTGGAGTAAAGGTGAAACTTTCAGAAACAAGGAAAGTGTTTTGGCCCTGACAGCATGGGGCATGTATGGCCTCATGGTATCATTCTGAATGAAAGCTAAAGTCAGTCTCATATTATCAGTCTATCTTCAGATAATATATACTGAAGGGCAAATACAAAACAATGACAAAGATCAGAAGAAAGGGTAGGGAGGGTAAGAAATCCTTCTAATGAAGATTATGAGCTTTTAAAGTTCATGGAAAATTGGAACCTCAGAAATAGAAGCTGGGAAAGAGAGAGGTCAAGTTGTTACAGGAAGCAGAGTGCTATGGCTCCAGTGGACTCTCAGAGACTCTTTGTATCCAGGTTGTCTGACAGCAGTCAATTTGCAAATGCCTTTGAATGTGGATAAGAGTCTCATCACCTTTTGACTCTATCAATAGTAGTGTGATTTGGGAAACTCATGACTCACCTATGAGTCATACACATCACTTCAGGTGATGTGTCTGGCATCCTGCCTACAGTCCAATGCTGGTCAAGAGGCAGGGTGTCAAGGGTAGTGTGTCAAGGGGCAGTGTGTCATACCATTACCTTTCTTTGTAGCAAGGGCACACTGGTGGCTCACATTCAACTTGGCGCCTGCCAGGATCCCCAAGTGCTTGCCTGCAAGCCTGCTTTCAAGCTGGGCAGCCCCAGCATGGGCTGGTGCCTGGTGTTGTTCCTCTCCACAGGTGCAGGACTTGGCTTCCACTTGTTGAATTTCACGAGGTTCCTGTCAGCCTATTTCTCCAGCCCATTGTGGTTCCTTTGAGTGGCATCACAACCCTCTGGTATATTAGCCGCTCCTCCTAGTTTTGTGCCACCAGCAGTCTTGTTGAGGGCATGCTGCCCCATCATTCAGATCATTAATGAAGACAGTAAACAGGACTGAACCAAATATGGACCCCTGGGGTACACTGCTAGTAACCGGTCTCCATCTAGACTTCACATCACTGATAAACACCCTCTGGGTTTGGCCATTCAGACAGCTTTCAATCTCTATCACTGCTCATCCAGCCTATGCTTAACCAGCTTCTTGATGAAGATGTTATAGGAGACAGTGTTGAAAGCCTTACTGAAGTCAAGGTAAACTTTATCTACTGTTCTCTCTACCAAGGGCAGAGAAAGGACTTTCAAAAAGTCTTTAACTAAGTCTCTGATGGAAATCAATCCATCAAATAAGCTGGTTCATGGCATGGAATAAAAAATAAAAGAAAAAAAAAGAAAAAAAAATAATTCATAGATTGTCCGTTAGTGCTACCAGGAGAACAGTTCTACTGGCCCTTCTTTACAGAAGAGGGAGAGAGGTAGACACTTCCAAGGTAGGTTATTTATAGAAGGTAAGTGGGACACTTAGATTGGGTTACTTACCTTCTGTGAGCGCTTTTCTGCATACAACAGCTACAAAGACAGCCTAAACTATAGTTATATATTTGGACCTCAGCTTATTTCCTAAGGCTAGATTGGCTGAAATCAGGCTAAAATTAAAAGTACATTTTTTCATTACTTCATACCTTAGCATTTTGCTGGCTCAGTGTGCTTGAGTAGAACTGTTTAACATAATTGCTAGTCATTTGGGTAGGATGCTAAGTACTGAGATGGTAATATTTGCAGATGATGCAATTACTTAAATGACCAGCACTGAATTACGTGTCACTATCCTTTCTTGAAACAAAATGTGAACTATGTAGACTGCTGATCTGACTTGGCATTTCCTGTACAGCATACTCCCTGCCTAATGTATATGCTACTATTGACTAAAATCCATAAAGAACACAAGCAACAGCAGCAGAAAATTCTCCAGTGGATTTCATGCATTTCTTTCTGTCAGAATCAAAGTTCTGCTGAGCAGGAGACAGAAGTCTGGTGCAATTTGGGGCATTAAGGGTTTAAGAAAAGAGGAATATAGTTGCATTATGAACCTGACTTTGGGTCAAGAGGTCTGTGGATTGGTTTCTTTTTTCATATTTTTCCTCGAGAGGAAACTTTTGAAAAGTTTCCTGGTCTTTGTTGGAACACTGCTCTACAGCAAAATCCTAGATGCATTCTTTCAGCCAAGAAAACTTTATTCCCAGTTTTCACGCATTCTGCCCTGGATTTCTGTCTCAGAGAAAGAAAGGTAAAGAAGCCCAACCACTATATTTCATTCAGGGAAGAAAGATGCCAATACTTTTCTTGCAGTATCTCAACATCTGTGCTCCCAGTGCCAGCCAGAAAACCGAAGTGAAAAGGTGCACAGACACTTACTGTTCTTGAAAATGTTATCTTTTTAATGAAAATGGTTCTTCCCCCCCAAAAAAAAGTTTAACAATTCATGAGCTTATGAAGGACCTCTTTATTTACCCACGCCAGTTATCAACTCTTAAAACAAAATTAGCTGGCAAGTCGAGAGCTATGCAAACACTGGACTTTTTCCTTTGCTGCAAGTCCAAAATACAGTGAGATGAGAACTAAGAGAATATCTCTTATTCTCTGCAGCTTAAAGACAGCTCTATCTTTGGCATGGAACAAGCCTGCAGTAACTTTAATAACAGCACAAGACATAGTGCTGTAACCCAGGTTCATAAGTTTCTTTTTCGTTGCCTTCAACAAAACCACCACTTAAATCAAACTCTCTTTAAGAAATGCTGATCTGCAGAATATTACCAGATGGGTCTCCTGCCTTCTGAAGAAAGGGGGAAATGAGAGAGCCTCATGTTTAACGGCATATGAAAGAAGAAATACAATGTGTAAACTTTCCACTGACGGATATAATAGTGTTCTCACTTTTAAAGAAAAACAGTACTTCCTAGCAGGAGGCCTGCAAGAAATTTAACAATTATTCAAGATTTAGTTGTACAGCATGGCATTTTCAAACATGTGCAGGGTCTGTTATTTTTTGTAATTAAATTAATTTAAATAATAAATAATGTAATTAAAATACATTAGAACTGTGCAATCCCTAGGGCTGGAACTGTGTGCCGAGAAGTGATGCATATTCAATGTGAAGTTTAATGAGTAAGAAAATGCAGAATCCTGGAAATCTGGTAATGTGCAATATAGTTTTGGCACCCTCCTCCTTTTCCCCCATTACTTTTCAGAGTAAAAGAGAGTCCAATTTATGGAATCAGGCTTTAAATCATTCACAAGTCCTTTTTCCTAAAAAGGAAACACTGCTAGTGTTTAAGGGTTTTTTAACACAACATGTGGTTACCCAAACGTTTCCCTACAATAGTTCTAGTGAAAAGTGATAGGAAATTGACTCTGCAACCCTGTAATAGCAATGTTTTCTTTACCCTCATTGGAATTTTACAAACTATAGGAAATCATTACTTGTCTCTTCGTTACAAGACTGCCCTGATTAAAAACTCCTGCTGAGATTTTCAGAAGAGACTAACGTTATCAGAGTTTTGCTGTTAGGATTCATCACCATTCTTGATTTTCTGACAATAGATGCTGAGTGTTTTCTGTACACCAGTCTCTGTTAAGCTGTGAAAAAAAAAAAAAAAAAAAAAAAACCTGGCAGTTCTCAGTCCCTTTCTCTAACTCAGTGAAGACTTTAAGTTTTGGCGTTGCCTGTAAGGTAAACGTGTTTTTATCTCTGTGATTCAGGCTGCTGATCTCACACAGGACACGATTCCTCAGGCATGGTTTTCCCCATGACTGGATCAGGCACAGCTTATAACTCTGCCTTGGGGTAAGAGGCACAGCACATCTTGGGGCACAGCAGTGACTGGAGCCACGAAATGCAAGCAGCTACAATGCCTAAACAGGGATGCTGCAAGGTATATTTCTCAGAGGTGCCAGGGTTTGTTTCTTCACAAAAGGACATCAGGAGTCTTATCTGTGGTGTCTTGCCTTCTCTGGTGGCAGAGTTGTGATGACAAAGCTCACATGAGCCTGAGGAATCAGTCTAAGCCAGGACCATCAACTCCATCTGTAATGGGACAGTACCCATAATTAAATGTCAGCTTAAAGGAGCTCTAATATTCTGCACACTTTGGTGGGCTGCAAAAAAATTCCAATCATCTTTCTGACTTTCCTGGTTTCATAGCCATTTCTCCTGAAAGCTGTCTGCCAGGGTGATTGACGAAAATTTAAAACGCAGAATTGTAAAGATTGAAAAAACAGATGAAAATAGAGAAAAAGGCCTTACATCTTTATTGTTGTCTTAAGCACTGATGATCATAAGGCCTGTCTAATGGTTTCAGGGGGCCTGAGTCAGGGGTTTGAAATCATTAGCAATATTGATGCCTCTGAGAAGTGAATGCTTCATACTGTCTTTCTTGTGGCTGGCCAAAATTACTGTTTCAGCTTGCTACTTTGCTTACAGACAAAAGAGCCTTTCTTTCAAGCAGTAAAGGTCAGGAATTTGGTGCTGAAGACCCAAGAAAATATCCTGACAGATGAATATGGTGTACACATGTGTACGTGGCCACTTTCTGCTATATTTAGCTATTATCAGTATTTACATACCAGAGTAATTCAAGGTTTGAAATAAGTGATCACAGAGCAGCCAAAGGATAGCCCCCAGAGTGCTTTAAAAACTTCATCAACAGGGATAGGCTGTTTGCACATGTCGTTTTCCATCCCTGCCATGCCAAATATTTCAAACTTTAAACTGAAGAGGTGCATAATAATTGAAAGTAGTAACAGGTTTAGTTCTTGTGATTGTTCAGAGTGAGCAGAATTCTGTGTCTTTTTCCAGTTTGGGGCAGGACAAACAAAAGTGTTTCAAGTTCTAACGGTGACTGTGCTCTCTGGAAGCTTTGGATGCCTACACTGGAGTTGGGTATGTAATGCTCTTCTGTTTTACAGGCACAACAGTGAGATCCCCGTTCCTAAATATTTCAATCAGTGTTGAGTTTATTCCAAAGTTGTCAGCGTATTTTTGATGAAAACTAGTATAATGTACAGCTATGGATGACAGAAGGATATTTTCACCATTTAATGAAATGTAACCACTCGTATTCCGCAGCGCCTTCTGAGTTGGGGACATGGAAGAATTTCCATGCGATCAGAAGGTGGCAGCAGATCTCTGCTTCAGTTCTCCTGAGGTGATTTCATCCTCTAGTAACTCAGAAAGAACGAAAAGGACATAAGGGAGGAATAAAGTTTAACATTAACTTACAGAGGAAAATAATATATCTCAATTTTAATGCCAAAAATAGCTATGCAAAGACTACCTCTCACCTCTGCTGATCACATTGTACTAATTCAATCGCAAGTCCCTCACCAAATGCCTTAAAGGTCCAGCAGAGAGGGGAAAGCATCCTCATGAAGCTGGGAGAGCAGTGTGAATGGCAGCCTGGGAAACAGCCATCGAGTAGTTTGCCTCACTGAATGTGTAACAGCAAAAGTGGCCTTGGCTGTTACACTGAACACATCGGTATTGCAGTCTTTACTCACACTGAACACACTCAAGTATACAAGCATTATGCATCTGTAGGTGAGCCAATGTGTTGCATAATGCAGGTCTCATCCCTTCCAAGAGCAGACCCGGCCATGCCTTCCAATCCTCTCCAGGCGCAGTGCCTGGGCAGATGTAGGAGTGCCTCTTTTATTCAAAAGAAAAAGCTGCTCCTTCTTTCCATTAACTGTGTTGGGGGAGTCTCCAGAGTGACCATGATGGATCCTTCTCAGATGAAGAACCTTCCCTTCATGCAGGGCTTTCCAGGAATTACCCAGGCCATAGCACAGCCACTGCAGGAGGCAGTCCTGCTGAGGGCAGGTGCCCATGGCAGCTCATCATGTTTCCCTTTGGTTCTTGCCTGCTGAACAGTTTCCTGCAGCCTTCTCATTTCCCCTAAGGCAGCAGAGATTTGCATGATTTAAACTTCCGCAGAATCCTGATGGCTGTCCTTGCAGAGTGACCTCCCAAGAAATCCCATCTAGTAACAAAGAAAGAGGAGTCAGTGCTTTGCCTGCCCATGTACTGCCTCCTCCTGAAGGTGCTGCATTGCCCCTTTCCAGCAAACTTTTTTCCCCCTTTGATCTGTGGATGTTGCTTACACTTTACAAATGCTCCAGTTTATAAGCTGCTGACACAGAAGGTTCACTGTTAGAAAAGGAAAAGAATTTGAAGGGGAAGGAGTGAACTGCTTAATAACAGCACTAAAAAGGTCGTAATTAACGATTTGGCTGTAAAGGTGAGAAGCTGAAGCCCAACATTTACTAAATAGTTTATTGTTAAAAAAGGAAACTTCATCTGCGGTAATATTTTTAAGCAGGTGAGGTGAGCTCACCAATGAAAGGGAAGCTTTCTTTTTCTAGGTTAGGCTTAGGTGTCAAAACACATTTTAAATGAATTTAGTTCCACTGGTGCAAGGCAGACAGTTTTGTTTGTTTGGGGACTGTCTCAGATTGTTTTACTTAGCTTCTTTGGAAATAAACCAAAGCACTGGGTTTGATTTGTGGGTCCTTAAATCCAAAGGGGTGTGGCATGAGCATCTCGTTTGACCTGAGGCACAACATTGGCCACATTCTTTTGCTGCGTCAAGTCCAGTGATGTGGGTGGTTAAATTGAAATACATGCGTTAGGAAAATAACTGGGTTTGCCTTAAGGATTGCATGTGAGGTACTGAAGTAGTCCAGATGATTAGTTACTGGTAAGTTAAAAGTTGTACCTTATTTCCAATTCAGACATTGAAAGAAAGGCAGCAGCTACAGAGTCATAAGGGAAGGTAATAAACTGGTAGTGACATGTGAAAGCATGGGATACGCAGGGTAGGAAAGGCAAAAACTTGCCCATGTATCTGTCATGATGTTGCCTATTGCAGTGCACCATGCACAGACTTTTTTCTTCTGTGCCTAATGTTTGCCTCCTACAGAAATGCATCCACCACCAGGAAATCCTTGAGAACTCTGTCACTATTCAGAACTTTATTACAGATATGGATATATTTAACTGGACAATGTCAAATAAATAAACCATAATGGACAAGGGCATAGCACATCAGCCAGTTGTCTTTTCCTTGAGCAGCTTCTCCGGTTAGGAAACCTACCCCTTTCCCTTATCCCTTCTGATTTCAGTGGATACTGTTGAGCTCAGTGCTGTCAGTGAACTTATGACACATGACTCTTCATTCACATAAATAAAAGCAGGCATTGAGTTTTAGCTTTCAAGTATTTTCATTCCATTCGATTATAATATTAATTTTTATGATGGTTATTTCAATTTACTGTGATATAATTTAAAATAGAATATACCTTGTAGCAATTATTATAAACATTGAGTTGTGTCCTGCCTAGTTCAGAAAGATTATTTCTAGCAGATCCTTTTAAAACATCATCTCAGTTGAAACAGAAAAACACACAAAAAGCCCAGACACTGGCATGAAACAAAAGAGGAAAATAATGAGACAAGCAATTCTTAGCAAAGGTTTCAAAGGGCAATGCTGTTTGGTGGGGTTCACCAGATTAGTATTAAATAACCTTTCAGAATAACTTACAGGAAGAAGCTCATTTTTTAGGAAGGGGTTGTCACTAACAGAAAGAGTGCCTGTATCGTAAAAAAAAAAGGTGGTTTTGGAAAGGAGATTGGAATCTAATCACTCAGATCCTTGAGGCAAAAAGAATAAAGGGAAGAGATTTGGAATAGTCTTGTGCCAAACTAGTCAACAGATGGCTTAGGGCCAGGGCTCAGCCTATAAGGACATTTTTTTGGCTTGGGGAACACTAGCCAGTCAGCAGTTGGTCTGCTCCTGTATCATATTGAAGGACGGAGAAGGTGCAGATCTGGGTTTGGTCTGGTAGATTGGAGCAGCACTTTAGCAACATGTCTATATCTGTTTGGTTCCATAGCACCTGGCTGGGAATAAAAATAGCTTTTAGGATATGAAAATTGGCCATCCATGCTTTAGAGGATGAAGAAAACCCCAAACAGGTGTGAGGTGCAGATGCTGTGGGACATTGAGTGCATCTCTATTGATTCAAATTGAAACTGGTGTGAACTGAAGACACTTTGTCTCTCTGGGGATTAAAAGTGAGGTAAGAATAAGGGCCACTTGCTTCCGACTGTCTTTTCCCAAGTTCTTTTATAGGACAAAAGGATGTTGATTTCCCTTGAATTATAATTATGAAATGAAAACGTTTCCATTTAAAAAAAAAAAAACAAACCAAAAAAAACCCCACACGTATTTCTGAACTGGCAACAACCTGAGCTTATTGCTGCTGTTATTTATAGACTTATTCATACCTAAATATTTGCTAAGTCTGACTAAACTCTGTTTGGCTGCTTTCACAATTTCAGGTTGTACCAAAAAAAAAAACCAAACAAACCAAACCCCCCCCCCCAAAACCCCAAAAAACACCTATTGTTCCTTTTACAAGCAACAAGAGGTACATTATTACACTCATAGCACCACAGAGTAACTAATACAAACACAAGCCACGAAGTATAAGACAATGTTCAAATTAGGGATGACAAAAAGATATTACACTTTACACTGTTGGAAACTACTTGTAGGTCAGTCTTCTGTCTGTTCATGTCATGTTGTCTTTACACGTGCATGCTTGTAGACTCCAGTCACATTATTCCTCATTTAGACTTGTGCCAGAGAATAACTATAGTCAAAACTACCAAATCTATGCTGTATTGATGTCACTGAAGATCACTGCCTCTGGTGCATTTAGAAGATAAGAAGTAGTACAGAAATTTCAAAATGCATGGAATAACACCTGCACTACTAATCCAAAGCATTGTAGACTAAAAATAGCACTGCTAAACCCAGACAATGAACAATACAAGTTCTGAGCCTTTAAATATTAGGAAACATTCATATCAAATATCCTCTCTGAATAGGAAGACTCAAGGTAATAATTTTTTTCAGTGCTGGGGGCCCATCGAAATTTCAGAGGTTATTTACCTAGAAATTGGGAAAGTACTAAGAAGTCCTGATTACCTATTCCAAGCTATAATGCTTGGGCTATAATCCCATGCTGCAATGTCAACTGAAAAAACCCAGTGATTTCTCCAAAGGCCTGAACTGAGGAATCTGTTTCCTAATGATATAGCTCAGCCTGATCTAAACGCTCCCACCTTCAAAGAAGACTGCAATGCTCTTTTCTTCTGAAGCATATTTTCTGGAGAAGAGAGACTATCTAGAACAGCAAGGTAGGAAGAACTTTGCTATTGCTTTTCAGCTACTGTTTGTATCTCAGGACTAGGTTTTTTAGGAGAGCCACCATTGATACAGCATGACACAAAAGTCAGTTATGCTTGTTAAGGTAGGCTGTACACCAGTGCAGTGAAGACTGGACAGATGAGGAAAACCCCAAGAAACCAAGAATCAGATCAAAAGCCAATTTCATCTAATATATTCTAGAAAAGCATAGAAAGGACAAAATGAATAACAATACTTCCATGACACTTCTGTGGTTGAGAAAACAGTAGAGGGGTTGAGAAAGGGAGGAGACAACAGGCACATATCCTGGTTTCAATAAAATGGGGACACTGACCTCAAACACAAGGAATATTCACCTGTGACCTACTGAGAACCGGTATTTGTGGTTTTACTCATATCATTCAGTAGCTCTCCTCATACAGATCCTTGTTAAATCCATAGGACCATCTACAGTATTCCCCCCTTATGGAGTAGGCTCAGAAGCTGCCCTTAAGCAACCCGAACTCTCTCTGAGTCCTATGGATGAAGGAGCTTGCACTATTCCTGATGTCCACTGGAGAAGATGTGAGCTACAGTGAAAGTCTTTAAAATATGCTCTTCTAGATATCTACCATTTGCTAGTAGGAGCAATACTTTGAATAGGGGAGGACTGGTGTTGCCAAGAATGTTTTATTTCACAGTAAAAAGGAAATATTTTGCGAGTACTTTAGATGGCAGTAAAGCAGGGACTATTTAAACATGACATCCTATTTATAATGAGTGCACTTTGATCTGTAAACAGTCCTTAAAAATTAAGCAGGGATATTGCTTTTAATAGTGCATTTGCTAGTCCTGACCTACAGGTGTGCACAAAGAAAGCATGTTTCCTACTGCACTCAATTGACTTCCACTGATTTACAGCATTTTTAGTCTCTGCTCCATGTGCTGCAGAGGTATGAGTTCCATTTTCTACTTGGACCTGACTTGGATTTATTTTATTTTATCCCCCAACTAGTCCAGGCAGTAAGATAAGAATTACTTTCACACAAGACTCTCTGCTTGCTTAACACTTGCTTCCACTTAGTAAGAAATACATGGTTATTTAAAGTTACATTTTCTTTGAAAAACAATAGTTTAAGCTGAGGCTTGAAATGTTCAATTGCATTGCTTTTTAAGCCTTTTTAAATATGGAGCTTCAACTAAAATCTAAAGGGCTTACTCAAGTTTTATACCTACTTTTCCTTGTGTATTTGTTGTTTTTCATCAAGTTAATCCTAAATGATCATTTTAGAGGCATATTTTTTTCTGAGTTTGGTAGCTGTATGAGAGGGCCATGCACCACTGCTGTGTGTTATCATTCCCCTGAGGACTTACCAGATGTCAGTCTCAGTTCTTTGGATGGGCGGAAGAAAGGATGAGAAGGTGGGCCATGCCTCTTAGCCCACAAAGACTCACTGATAAAGAAACTGTGACAGATTCGTTGTGACATTCACCCTACTTTGGGAAACCTTTCTGAGAGGCTATTAGGACAACCAGAGACTGAGGAGCTACTGATAATATTGTTTGTCTATGTAATCAGAGGGAGCAAAAGATAATAGGGAAGTAAAGGGAATCCACCTCACCAACTGTCTCCAGCAATGTCGTTTAGACATAATAGGCAACTTCTCCAGCTCCTCACTTCTGTTAAATGCTATTGACCTTTTTGCTCCTGCAAGTAGATTTTATGGGAAATCCCAAAAGACAGACCTGGTAAAATGGTTCAATATAGCACATATTTTTCCAGAAGGAGGTATAAGTGTCTTCTTGCTAAAGCAAATCAGAGAACAAGAACTATTCTGCAGTCTCAAAGCTAGCAACCTCTTTCCGAGAAAGCCACTGGCAGCCCACTCTCTGAAGAAGGTCCCTTCTCTAAATCTGAACTCCAAATGCAAAAACACCAAAAACCAAAGCAGTGAGTTCGATACCTAAGGTAACTTTAATCAGGTTTCCATTCATAGTAACATAGAATCATAGAATACCATGTTGGAAAGGACCCTAAGTATCATCTAGTCCAATCCTTCTTAGCAAAGCTTGACCTAGACAAGCTGGCCCAGCACGCTGTCCAACAAATCTTAAAAATGTCTAATGGTGAGGAATCTACCACTTACCTAGGGAGATTATTCCAATGGCTTTTCCAGCCTATCCAGGTCTTCCTGCAGGGTGGCTCTCCCTTCCAATGTGTTCACTTCCCCAATCAGTTTGGTATTACTATCAAACTCAGGGTATACTTGATCCCATCTTCCAGATAGTTTATGAAGATATTAAACAGTGTTTGGCCCAATATTGATCCCTGGGAGATCATTAGTGACCCACTAAGTGACACCTCACCAGTTTGAAAAGGAGCTATCCACCCACACTCCCTGGGAGAGACTAGTCAGCCACTTCCCCACCCAGAGCACAGACCACTTGTCGACTTGACCATTATTGGTAGCTGTCCAGCTGTAATGGAAAGGAGCTTTGCATAGATGCTACAAGGCTCTCCAGAGTGTTTCTAAGCCCTCAGCTCATGAAACCCACATGAACACAGGTGCAATACTGTTGGTTAGGGCAGTAGTAATTTAAAGCTATCTCAGGTTCATCTGCACTAGGCCCTTGACATAATGTCTGTGCATGTCCACAATGCAACATTACATCCTGCTCCTTCTGTATGCTGCACTTCGTGTCATTGACATTTCATACTACCTGTGCTGTGACTCTATGCCCTGTACTGGCAGGTTTGCTCTCATCTGAGAGTCCCAACACACTTATTAAATACAAGGTCTCAATAGGATTAACTGTTTATAGCTGAACGTAAAACCACCTTCAGCCCAAGATTCTTCAGTCATTTGGTTAAAAGAGAAGATGAGCTTTACGTCTGTGAAAATCTCACTAGTTCAGGTGAGCAGTTCGAACTGGCCACATTTTTACTGCAAATTGTCTTACTTTTAATTGACACAGAACTTGTTTGCTCTGCCATGCCTAACGTAAGTTGGTGGGAGAGAGTGGAGTGAAAATGGCACTTGAAAGCTAGTGAGAGAAACCACATTTTTACAGCACTTTCACTGAAAGAGCAACAGAATCAAAAAAATATATAAATAAGTTGCATAAAACAAAAAATGGCAAGCATCTCAGCTTTACTTTTCATAAGAATCCTTTCAGGAAGTTAAACCAGAATTACAACTATGAGAAATCCCAGCCAACATTTTCTATGGGTAGCAAGAGTTATTTAGAATGTTGTTCTTTTAAATTCAAAAGTGACCATAAGCATCTCTTTTTAATTATTGGGAAATTATTTTTCTCTTGAATTTATCCTTGCCTATTTGTCAAAGCCTACTGATTTTTTCCTGGCATGAACACAGCATTTTTTATGTAGGTCTGGTCTGTGTTCATACTAGTACAGATATGGTGGTGAGTGTGTAGTTTCCTTCTGAAATAGTTAAACTGGTACAAGTCCTAGTGGTCTGTTACCCTAGGATGACGACACCTTCTCTTGATCTCACTACAACAGTACAAACTGTGGTCCAAACTGTGGTAAATAAGGTCTCGGTATGCACAGTAAAAATGCGATACTGACTTTTGCAAATCTTAATCAGCCTATTAAAGACAGGCTGCTATGTCCCTGATTACTTAATTGTACCTTACTGAAAGAAAATATCTTTCTCTTGCTAGAGTCAAGGCCAATGTTCATAAAAGAAAGAACAAATATCTGTAAGATACAGACTGTACCTCTGGGAACATCCTTGAGCCAGAGAAAGGAAAGAATGAGGATAATGAGGAAAAAAAAAAAACAAACCAGAAATGCATTTTTTTTATCACTTATCATAGACATCAGAAGAAAAAGGTTAAAAACCCTGAAACTTCACGCAGTAGCTGTAGGCATGCTCTTGCTAATTCAAATTGATTGTTATTCATTTCAGTTTTAATGACTCAGGTGTGTGACTACAACTGGCTATCATTCTCTTAATAATGACATTTACCAGACAATACCTGCGTCTAGTGTTCTCAGACTATAAACAGAAGATTTTTTGTTATGTTTTGCACAGTTTTATCTAGGTGAAGCTACATATTTGCATTCCATATCAGCCTGCTCACAACATAGTGTTATCACTTTTTCTCAGAGGGATACTATTATGATTCCCTGTAGGAACAGATACATACAAAACAGAGACCTAGGAACCCAATAGTCAAGTTTTGCAAGCTTATTTAGTTCCCAGAATAAAATCTAGAAGACAAATTGGACAAAAAAGCAGTTAATCCAATGTATGCAGAATTAGGTGTTGTCTTACAACATGAATACAAATAGTCTACTAGAGTTAGCTCATAGATGAGATGGAGCTGTGTGAAGGAAAATAGGGGAGATTGAGAGAAAGAGAGAGAAGCAAGAGGAAATCTTGGACTCCAGTCTGAACATGAAAGGCTGTTTCTTTATATTTTGTTCAATGATTGCTTGATATAAAAGAGAATTTATGAGTTTTATTTGAAGCTGCCATTGGATAAAATGCATAAACAGGGCATTCCCAGGAGAATCAGAGATGTGGACTTCTGAATCCTGTAAGACAGCCAAAAAGTGAATGTGCAGCTATCACTTCCTGGTCAAATGCTCTGTAGCTATCGCCTTGGCACACAATGAGTGCATTCAAACCATCTCCTGCTGGAGTTGGGGCTCAATCTCCTCCTGAGGGGGGTAAAGGGGAGGTGGGGGTGGCTCAATCAACTTTCAATCATTTTTCAATTAACTTTAAATGACTAATGCCTTATTTTGGAGCCAGGTCTCAAGTGTTGTGCACCCTTACTTTTGAACAAAAGAGAAGGAAGCCATGTCGAGAGTCATGAGTCTGAGAAGCAAATGGTGAAAAAGAATAAGAGTATGTTAGATAGTAAACACAAAGCTAATTAGATGATAAATTTCAGCTCTTAAGTTGTAGTTTAACCATCTTTTATTAGCCATCAAACCATCTAAATATTTCTTTGGACACATTATGTTTGAGACAAAAACCTCATAAATTGCACAGACTACTAAGCTGCATCTGTTAGTACCATTTCCAACTACAGCTAGAAAGGAACAAATAAAATTATAGGATGCAGGGTTTTTTTCAATACAATCCATGCACAGCTGTTAGTTATTCCCTTGCAGCTTTGACAGAACATCAACTACAGACATTCTGTAGCTTTAGGATAATAAATCAGAGGGGACTGTAGAAGAAATGGACATCAGTAAGATGCAGAAAATAACAAATGAGCTCCCTTTTTAACTTTCATGCTGAAATCCACACTCTCCTGTTCCCCAAAGCTACATAATAAGGACACCAATCACACCTCTGCAAGAACTTTCAAAGTCTGCAAGGTGCACTACTGCCTATTCCAAGCCAGCAATGCAGCTATAAATGCTGTAGAACACATGATCAACTAACAAAGAAAACTTAATGAAATGCAGAAAATTGTGTCTCCTAGTATAGAACCACATAAACTAGACACTACAGACTCCTCACTGACATTTTATCATTTTATGCATAGTAACAATGTGTGCCATAGAAACTTGGGGGTAAGAGTCAAAAAAGATATGGTTTGCTCACAAGCGTTTGTACTCTGTCAAGGAAATTGATGCTGGCAATAAACTTTTTTTATAGGATAATGTTTCTCAGTTGGGTAGAATCATTCCACATCTCAAAAATCATGGTTCTAAAAAGTCCAAAGAGTACCTCATAGCCCCCTACCCTGCCCCAACACACATATGTCCACAATATAAGGGATCCTAGGTAGGTCTGGTTTTTTGATTCCATCCTCTTAACAATAGCTAAGATGTCCTTCACTGTCCAAAATAAAATCCGTTCCTTTTTTAGGTGTCGGTGGTTTACTTGTATATCTAATATACTACTTATATATCTAATATACTACTTGTATATCTAATTCCTTCATCTTTCAGCATTCTGAGACAGTGCTTTTTTATTTTGTAGTCCATAAACTGTGTCAGTTAAATAATAATAATTTTTCAACAAAAATTACTTCAATATAGTAACAAAATATCATCGGGCAGTGTGCAAGAGTAGTATGGAAAGCAGCCCCATGACACAATCCTTTCTGAATACAGACACACTAAGAATAAACAGTTGTGTGGAGCTTTTTACTATTCACTGTCATTCCTAAGTCTCTCTATTATTTGTTACTTCCTCCTGTTGCATTACAACATATTCCCCCACTTGTACCACGTTTTTTCAAACTGATCTTCAGTTTATTTTGTCCTGTCCAGCTGCTTAACTCCCTCTTTCTTGTTTTTCTATTGTTTGCAACTTCTTTTCAATTAAGCATTAACTGTGAATTTAATTAAACTGTGGTTATTAACATTCATTTTATATGCCTCACTTACAGAATCCCTCTTCTGGTTCTTAATGACAACTTAAATAAATAAAAACTAATAGAGGTCCCTGTGGTACCTCACTAGACACCTTAACCTAGTTTGATACTTGCTACTTAACTGTTTACTAAGCTCCTTTGAACACTCTTGAAATCACAGAAGAGCATGAATTTTCAAACCAAACTGAATTAATTTTTTAGTCCAATTTTCATGATACTCTATATTGAATGCTTTAGCTGAATGCAAATAACTTACAAGTCATAGAATCATAGAATAGATAGGGTTGGAAAGGACAGTAAGATCATCTAGTTCCAAACCCCCTGCCATGGGCAGGGACACCTCACACTAAACCATATCACCCAAGGCTATGTCC
>JANRGW010039095.1:0-15719 GCA_024733675.1 Psilopsiagon aymara
AGTGCCGCCGCCGGCGCCCAGGCCCGGGCCCGCTCCCCATTGGACAGCGGCCGCAGCGGCGATGTGACGCGCCTGCGCAATGCGGCGCGCGCGCTGGCGGCCGCCACCGCTGTTCAAGCAGAGCTCTCCGCTGATTGGCTGCCGCGGAGTGCGTAGGCAGGTAGAGGGAGAGTGCGGCATTTCCATTGGCGGAGAGGCCGTGACGACACAAAAGGGCGGGGCCAGTGAGCGGGGAGAGCAGGTTTAAATTTTAAAGGCGGCGGAGCGCGTCTGGTGGTTACGTCACTGCCTTACCCTCTCCTCATTGGCCTTAAGGATAATGACGTCACGATGATGTTGGCTCCCTGAAAGCTCTGAGCGGGGCTCTATTCCAGCGCAGTGCAGCACGGCCCAGGGTAGCGCAGCGCAGCGCAGCACAGCACAGCACAGCACGGTGCAGGACAGCCCAGGGTAGCACAGCACAGCACAGCACAGCACAGCACAGCACAGCACAGCACAGCACAGCACAGCCCAGCTCAGTCAAGCCCAGTTTAGCCCAGTCAAGTCCTGCCCAGCATAGCCCAGGCCAGGCCTGAGCTGAGCTGGACTGGGATAACCTGGGCTGGGATGAGCTACTCCAAGCCCAGCCCTGTCCAGCCAAATACAGCTCAGCTCAACCCAGTCCAGTTTAACCCAGTCCAACCCAATCTACCCCCTATGGGTGCAAAGGCAAGGGGGTGTGGATGGACAGGAGCTCATGTCTGGGGGGTGAGGATGAAGTCCCTGGGTTGTCATTGACCCCCTTGCCCCTGAGCCCTGTTTCCTGGCACACCAGTTACCCCACCGGTGGCAGCAGTCACGGGGTGATCCATGTGCGAATGCATCACACTGGGAACCAGGAGGAGGAGGAGGAGGACACCCGGCAGACCAGAGCTGCCCAGATGTCCACCGCACCCTTCTCTGCAGAGCCTGAATGCCCCAGCACAAACCAGTGCCACCAGCAGCACTTGTATTTATAAAGCAACAAGACCAGTGGGCAGTAAAGAACCATTTGCTGCGCTGCTGACCCAGGCGGGTGTAATGATCTGGAGCCAGGAGCTGACCCACTCAGGTGCACACTGAGAGCAAGGGAAGGGCACCACGGCTGCCTCAATAGAAGGGTGGTGGGCAGCCTGTGGGATGGGGGCTCTTCCTCCTCCTCTTGGCCCTATAAGACATTGTCAATGCATCACTCCCCTGTTGGAGCTCCAAAGGGCAGCACCCCACCATGCTCTGCTTGCATTGCCCAGCCACTGGCACCCGTCCCAACAACAAGCTGAGGACACGTAGCAGAGTGTGACCAGAACCTGCCTTATCACAGTCCAACAGGGACCACAAACAAACTGGGGGCAAGGGGGAGTTCCCCAGCAAAGCCTGGCAGCTCCTGACGTGGGAATTGCCACTGGCTGCACAACCCCTGGCTACTTTCTTGCTCTCCAAGGCCATCCATCTCTCGGGAAAGCTGTCAGAGATGGTGTCTGAGCCCCAGCGACCTGCATGTTTCCTTGTGTGACAGTTGGAGTTGCTCACGCCTCTGCTCGCCCTCCTGCCTGCTCCCCAAGGACAACGACTTCTCTCTCACACACAGCCCTTGGCTTCTTTCTGGACAATCATTTACTTGCTGATAAATGCAGCTTCTTGGGAGGAAGGAGAGGGTACAAGAAACATCATTTGTAAATGGGGCTCACTTTTGGTTGGCACTTTGATCCAGATGGGATTCATTTTTGTTAAACTTACAAAAAGTTTTGCTTTATTTTGACTTGTATTTAATGGTGAAGGCTAAAGAAGTCTTATTGCTAAACGAATCTGTGGTCTCCCCCCATCCCACCACGCTGTCCCTCCCTGGGGGAAGTTTGTTTGCCATTCTGCTGAGGAAACCAAAAAAGGTTTGGGTTTGGATTAACTCGGATGCTTCACTTTTGGGGTACTCTTCAAGGACATGCACAAGCAGTGAGTCATCTTTGGTGCTGGTGGCTTCTGCTCCCCAGGGAGCTAGACAAGACAGTGTGAGCTCTGGGGCAGACACAGCCAGGAGCGAGGATCACTGCCCGCTGCATGTGGGCATGTCTGTTCCTTGGGATTGCCTAGTTTCACCTGGTGCTCCTCATTCCAGTGAATCCTTGGAGCTGCCAGGAGATAAAGAAGGGAAAGGTGAGGGTAAGCAGGCAGGCACTGTTGGGACAGTTCACAGTGACCCCAAGGAGCCCCTATTCTCTCCTCTCTAGGCTGAAGCTGCCCCAAGGCCTCCAGACAGGAGGGAGGAATTTCTGTGTGCTTTTAGATTTTGTTTTTTACATATCCCAAATTGTTGTAGTGCTCATAAAAGTGAGAAACTGGGAGAGACCCAGCTGGGACCAGTCCGGAACAACCCTGCCAAGATCTAGTCCCACGTCTCCAGAGCAGAAGGACAAACGTACCTGCCCATATGCCTCCAGCAAGTTTTGGGGGAAACCTTGCCCCTCTTATGGGTGCTGGCCATGATGGGCTAAATTTGGTGGAGCAGGCTTGGTATATGTGACTCAGCCACCCGGAAATATGCCCCATGCATCCCACCAGGCAGTTAGGAACCTTGTAGGACAGATGCAAAGGCCTTGATCTAACCCAGTGTAGGAAGCGCTGCACCAGCATCACTGCACCAGCATCACTGCAGGCACCCAAGCTGGCATGGCCCTGTCAGCCTTTCCTGTCAGCCTGGCCCTGCAAAGAGCTTGGAGAGAAGCTGGTCCTTTAATGGGTTGTCATAGCATGGCCAGGCAATGGAGCATGCCGGGACTGCAGCGGTGAAGTGCTGATCTGCGGTTGAAAAGAAGGGGACTCGCAAGGCAGTGCAGGAAGGTGAGACTATCGGGCCAGGGGAAAAGCCTTTGTCCTCAGCCTCCAGACACAGGGGAGAGGGGCTGTGGATAGAGCTGCTGCCTCCTGGACTGTGCAAGGGTTTCACAAGCTGCTTTTCTGGGGATGATGCCATTCCAGTGAGACCACGGATTAGGGAAGCTATGCAGTTTGGTTCCTTCTGCTAAAGAAGAATCACAAAGTATAATTGCTGGGGGCTACACTACCTTACCAACATGTCTTCTGTTATTAAATGTTCCTCTGTGCCTCTGTCTTGCCTTTCTCAAGGTGTCTAAGAACTGCTCTAGGGCAGGGCTGAAGACTGGTCCTACCACATAGCTGGCAGGAGAATATGCAACTGTCAACAGTGCTTCTAGCAATTAGGGCTCAGGTATTGTTTAGGGATTTCAGCTTCTTTCCAGACGAAAATCTCTTCTTTCCTGGTGCATACACCTGAAACTGTCCTGCAGAAACCACATGTAATGAGAGACCCAAAAATACACTGGGTGGGCTCTGAGCAGCACAGCTGAAGGGACTGCCCATTCTCCGGACAACAGCAACATCCACTTGCTTTATGAGTCCTCACCAAGTGACCCCAGCCACATGAAGCTCTGCTCATGCAGGGCAAGGGCTAGGCAGATGGGGTTCTCTTTTCCTCAGCCCCAGCATGGGCAGGAAGAGATGGGTGCTGGTCTGGACCTTTGTTGAGAAGCACAGTACTGGTCCGCAGCCCTGACCAGTGCTCCCCTGATGCTCTGCCATGGTCTGGTGTTCGTTTGCCGTCCAGGTTCACTTGCTGTCTTACTGCTGACCCTCCATAGTATGTGTCTGATCAGTAGCTGGCTCCTCTGCCATAAAGAAGTGCTCCTGAGCTGCATCTCCCCAGCTATTCCCAATGCTGTTTCTGTCCCGCAGCCAGCATGGGGCCCAGATGAGGTGGGAGAATGATTTTGTATGGTCGTCAGTCTCTTTAAGAGCATCCACAGCATTTTTCTGCCATCTGTCACTTGGAGAAGAAAGCAAACAAGGAAAAAAAAATAACAATAAACTCAAATTATTGCCTAATCACCACACCAATCAGTGCTGCTTGCTCAGCCTGCAGGACACAATTAGATGCCATCAGCAAATTTGGGCAGCTTGCCTGGGCTGCTGTCTTTCATCTCTTGAAGACTGACTGACAGGCATCTCCAAGATCTGGAGGCAGAGGAAGGAGCTGGGATCCCTTTGAAGGATTTGCCCAGCTCTTCGGGAAAAGAGCATATGGTTCAAAGCCATGGGGAAAAAAGGAGTATTGTGTTTATGTTTATGAATTAAAAGAGGCCCCATACCAGAGGAGGGTCGTTTAGGCTGCAGCACTTTGGTTTCCAGCCCCATCTCCAGCACTACCTCAGGGCCCTGCCCTGGTTTTATGCAGTCCTAGCTTGTCTTGCTGGGAGGATGCGCTGGGTAAATCACTTCAGGAAATCATGGCACACGTCACTTTAATCCTTCTAGATCCATGGCAGAGCCTTTGGCAGAGCCACTGCATGTCTGTGCACGCATGCAGGATCTTGGTGTTTGGTTTGAAGCATGTATCTTCCTCTTCCTCCTGGGACTCCCCCACAGACTGCTTTCCCAAAAGCAAACAGTAGGACTTCACCCAGCCCAGTGACTCCAGCTGCTTCGGCAGGGATGTGGGGTGGCCCCACACTTCATCTTCTTGTCGTCACAAGGGAGTGTGATCCCTGGGCTCAGCCCCATTTGCTCTTGGTCAAAGAGAGCTAACTGCTCTGCTTATGGGGTGGGCAGCCCCAGGCAGACCCCTGCTGCAGCAGGGCTGTGTCCCCCCATCTCCACACCCAGAGCAGAGGTTCATGAGAGGAAACAGACTCTTGTGACAATGGTGTTGCCCAAGAGGCTCTGGGAGTTACCCTGCACAGGATGGCAAGCCTGTTCCCGCTCTTCTCCACCATGGTTTTGCAGGGTGCAGTCAGCTGTCTGGAAGCATGTTGCAAAGCAAGGAGCCAACAGTTTCATCCTGAGACAAAGGGTTTCTTGATGCTATTGCAGTGCCCTGCAAGACAAGGGGGACAGCAGAGAGCTGCAGCAAGGGGCACCATGCCATCACCCTCCGTGCTCACTTGGGAAGGGTGCCTGCGGAGCAGTGAGGGGAGCACCCACTGCAGAGCGGCAGGATGCTCAGGATCAGGGTGCTCCCGCAAGGGGCAGGGAAGAGGTGTGTGGCCGGGCAGAGCAGGGGGCAGAAAGCCAGCGCTCCACTCCCCACTCGGCTGCCCTCCACATCTCCGGGTCCCGGGGCAGGCGGGGCTCAGAGGTGCTCTGAGCGGCGTGGAGTGGAGGAAAGGTGCTGGGACCTGGCCCTCCTCCCGCGGAGGAAGGAGAGCGACCGGAGCTGAAGCTCTCGGGTCGGGCTCTGAAACGTGATCCTGCCGCAGGCGCCTCCCTGGGCCCCACCTCGCCCTCTCCTATATATTCCGCCGGCCTTGGCCGGGCGCAGGGGAAGAGAGCCCCCGAAGGTCCGTGCGGATGGAGCGGCCGAGGCACCAGGGCATGGCGAAGAACACGTACATGCGCTGGCGGCTCCCGCTCGTGTGCCTCCTCTGGGAGGTGGCCATGATCATCCTCTTCGGGGTCTTCGTGCGCTTCGGCCCTGAAGCTGATGCACACTGGGAGGAAGAGAAGCAGAAGAAGAACATAACCAGTGACATAGAGAATGATTTCTACTTCCGATACCCGTGTGAGTATTTGGGAAGCCTAGTCCTGGTGCTGGTTGATCCCCATCCCATCCCATCCCATCCCATCCCATCCCATCCCATGGTAGAGCCTTCCAGAAGCAATGTCTTCACCGATTGCCAGAAAGCCAGGCCCTTGCCTTGAGGCTGGTTTGGGATACACCAAAGAGTAAGAGAAGAGCCTTGCGGCCCTCTTGGGGCTGTGTCAGCAGGGTTCCGTGATGTCTTTTTTCCAGGAATAGGGGTGACGTGTTCCCAGCACCCAGCAAGTTTCGGCTTGCTGCCCCCTCCCTCAGCTCTGGATCACAGCGAGCTTTTCTGTGCATACGGAGGAACGGCTGTTGAGATCCTGTGACATCTTCCTCCCCTTCCTACATCCTCCCCCTCTCTTGTAAATTACCCTTTTAGGTATTGGCATTTCCATGCCAGAGTCTTTCTAACCTGCCAGGCTCCCAGGGCTCTTGGGTTGCTGCATCATATTGCCCCATGGATAATTCAGGTGGTTAAAGCCCTCCTGGTGCATGCAGTGCTTTTGGCCAGCTTTGATCTCCGGGGCTGGTCATTGCTTTGAGCCATTCAGAACAGGCTGCTTCTGTAGGCAATTGTTTCCAAGGAAGCAACCGGCCTGAGTCATGCATCTATTTAGAACATTTCCATTAAAAACACCTGCTAAATCAAAGGAGCTATAGCAACCTGTAGCTGCTGAGGATTTGAAACTTCAGAACAGGATTTGCTTACAGAGAACCTCTGCTTAGTTGGCCTCCGGGTTAGTGCATGGCTGTGGCTGCCCTTAGGACTAACCTCAGGCGGGTTGGTAAGAGGTAGTAGCAGTGCCTGAGGGATGCTTTTGTCACTGATGTGCTGGGATGTCCTCATCAGGGGTCCAAGAAAGAGCTTGAGGAGCTAAGGACATGACATCTCTTCTGTCCTCATATCCCACCCCTTCTTGGCAGTGCCAAATATTCCCCTTCAAATGGCTGCATGGATTCACCCAATTAAATGAACCCAAGAACAACTGCTTAGCTCAGTTTAGCTTTAAATTACGTTTCTGTTGCAGACCCGAAGAATGGTTCACATGCCCAAAAGCACAACCGGTCTTTGTCCATTATCTAATTATAAATGTTCTCTCTCTGCAAAGATGGACGAACATGGCAAGGTGGCCAAGCCCTGGTATTTTGATCTCTGTGTCCATTCAGTGCTCCAGGAGAGAGTGTGATGGTGGAACACCCAAGGACCAGTTACAGTAACGTGTCTGCAACCTCTGCTGTCCATAACACCTGTCCCCAGTGGCAGTGGGATAGGAGTGATGAACTGGCATGTCCTCCAGGCCCGGAGATGATGGGGAACACAGGCAGGGAGGAGCATATGCACGACTGTGGTGCCTGTTGCCAGGTCCTGTCAGTGTGACAGTTCCTTCTCTTTCTGAATCGCACATTGGTATTCCCTAATGAGTGACTCATTTGCTCTCTAGGGAAAAGAAACCAGATTCTTTGGTACAGGTAGCATTCCCAAAGCCCAAACACTTCCTCTTGGTAGTGATGCTGATTGTCCTCCCACAGAAGCAGGGTCACAAAACCTTTAGGGCATGGCAGCACCTAAAGACTCATTGTCTCTGAGTGATGCCAATGTTATTCTTCTTCAGGGAAAACAACTGCAAGGGTTAGAAAAAGGTTTTAGGCTGGGTGCAGCCAGAAGAAAGACTTGCTTTTCCACCTGGCTTTGTACAGGGTCTAACACACAGTGGGCATCCTCTGTGTTTTCAGAGGGCACACAAACCCTAACTTTGATTCTGACATGTTTATTTCTGCTTCTAAGGATGAAAGTGGGAATATATAATGCAAATGGCAGCAGATAATTCTGGCTGTGTATTGTGCTGATTGCACTGGAGGAGAGAGGTGGGAAGAATAAATACAGCTGGGGAGGGAGAGTCTGTAGGATTGCATGGTGAAACCAGAGTTAGGAAGACTGGTTCTTTGGCCATTCAGAGAAGTGTGTTTGAAGTGACCTGTGCTGAACAGTGTCAGCTCCAGGTCTTGTCTCCTTCCTTTTTTTATGAGCGATTTCATGGGCATGGGGAGCATTTCTAAAAATCGGATTAACCTGTCCCTGCAGTGTGACGCTACATTGCTGGAGCCTGTCCAAATGCTTGTCCTTAAAACAAGTTGCAAGGTCTTGTAAAGCACCAAAGGACAAAAGCCTTGGCTTCTGCACAGCAACACTCACCCAGCACTTAGTGGAAGCAGCAGGTACAGCACCATTGTCCCTGCAGGAGTGGATCTGGGGCTGCTGGATTTCAGCACAGGTTCTCAACCTTTGTGCTGAGCTTATGCCTTCTCTGAGGAGCACAAACATTACTGGGTTTAATGGCTGTAATGGTTTGTGTGCTGCGTAACACAGAGCTGGAGTAGCTCTGTTAATGCCAAGTTCACCTGTTGTAAAGTGAGGGTGTGCAGGTGGGAGTCTCCCAGCAGGAGATCGCAGCTTTGAGTCTCCTTTTTCACAGGCCTCCACTGTGAGGGCCTGCATGGTTCAGTTGTACCTCTGCAGAGTTCCAGCTCACTTAATTGCAATGCGATGCTTATCTGGTGGAAATGTGCAGCATTAAAAGTACAGCAGGTTTATTCAGCAGGTTTATTGCACCGAGAAGGTCTTTGAGGAGGCTCACACAGGTTTGGTTTCCCCCAGGGAAGGGCATTTGAGGGGCTTGAGTTAGTAGGTCAGAGCATTTATGGCAAGAACTGGGTCCCTCTGGTTTAAGCACTCTAAATCTCACAAGGAGGATCCCGGTCTCAAGGGTATTTGCCACTGATTTCAGCGACATTGAAAAATGTGTTTGTGAACTTCCCTTGTTCTTGTACTCTTCTTGCTCTGAGCCATTCCCCCAGACTCTGCAGGAGATGGGCCTACCCATAATGACCATCCATGTGCTTTTAATAAAGCTTCATTTCTGAGTTTTTTTTAAAGGGGAAAAACCAAGCTGAATTGAAAATGCTCTCCTCTGTACACTCCATTAGTCTCCTATCTCCTCTTGCATGCATACTTTCAAGACAAAGCCTTTTAACCAGAAGCCAGTTTACGAAACCTGAGCCATTCTCAGACTTAGAAATGTGGGGACTTGGGACAAACACGCGTTTTCCCTTGAATTTCCGCCCTGTTGCCACTGATAGGGGTAGTTTCCTTTCACTACTTCAAATGGAACTCACAGCCCTGCTGTCCCCCCAGAGCTGATGGTTCCTTCACTCCTTACAGCTTTCCAGGATGTCCATGTGATGATCTTTGTGGGCTTTGGCTTCCTCATGATGTTCCTCAAGCGTTATGGATTCGGAGCCGTGGGTTTCAATTTCCTCCTTGCTGCCTTTGGGATCCAGTGGGCTCTCCTGATGCAAGGCTGGTTCCACTCTTTTGAGAACGGGAAGATCCTCATTGGAGTGGAGAAGTAAGGAGGAGATGGGCTCTGGGGTGCTGGACAGTGGAAAAGCTGGGATGGGAGGCAAGCAGCTGCCAGCGTCTGTCCCTCTATGATGTGCAATCAAGTCTCTACAAATGTTGTCTTCCCTCCACATACCTCCACTTGCTTTCCACCTTTTAGCCTAAATGTACCTGCCATTAAGGTGCTCAAAGGGAAATGTGAGATGAGCATCACCCCTTAATCCCGGGATAGGCACCATGGCGCCAGTGCTGGGAATACACATGATCCATGTTATTGAAATAATATGGGAAAGCACCTTTTCTGGATAGTATGTAAGGATGGGAGGAACGTCAGTGGGAAATCCAGGGCTGTTTCCTAAATGATGGATCTCTAGAGCTGGGGTGGGTGAGGGTGATCTACACAAGAGTATTTCCTTATTAAACCACCTTTTGCCTTCCCCTTTTCCAGCCTGATCAATGCTGATTTCTGTGTGGGCTCTGTGTGCATTGCCTTTGGGGCCATCCTGGGCAAAACCAGCCCCATACAGCTCCTTATCATGACTTTGTTTCAAGTCACGCTCTTCGCAGTGAATGAGTACATCCTCCTCAACCTGCTTCATGTAAGGCTTTAGGCAGAACCAGGTTGGTTCTGCTCCTTCCTCTCTTTATCTCACCAAATTGTCTCCCTTTGCCATGGCACCATCAAACTACTGCCTCATAAGCATTTGAAATGCAAGCATTCGAAATGAAAGCATTCAGGCAGAAAAAGTAGACAGATTATGAAGGAGGGGGTCATCCCTCCCTGAGAAGGGAGATCTTCTAGGGCTTTACACACAGGCCTGGCAATTCAAGGGCCCTGGGTCCCTCTGCTGCAGCAGCAGACTATGAGTCTTAGCACAAAAGACCAGTCACTCTCTTTGTGCCTGGGATTTCCCTCTTATCTGTTCCCCTTGCTGGAATATGGATGTTGCAGAAGGAAATTAAGTGACAAAGAGGGTGAGATGTCTGCTGACAGAGGCAGGGTTCCTGCCCTCTGAGAGAGGGCTTAGATGGCGGGGAAGCAAACAAGTTGCCAGAAGAACTGATTGCACCTAGAAGCCAACCTGGCTATTGCTGCAATCCATTTGCCATTGGGACACATCAGAAACTCCCTTCTGCCCTGATGCCTTCCAAGAGGAAGCTAAAAGGAGTGTCATGGTCATGCACAGGGCCAAGAAAGCAGGCTAGATAACAGGACCAAAGCATTTCTGTGCGCCTCTCCCCATGACTAAGTGCAGGCTGGAAGGAAGAGTGGGAGGACAAGCTGGGCATGATGCAAAACAGACCTCAGCTCCAGAATGAGCAGTGACTGAAGAAGCAAACCTCTGTTCTCCCATGGCTGCAGGTTAAGGATGCAGGTGGCTCCATGACCATTCACACCTTCGGAGCTTACTTCGGCCTCACAGTGACATGCGTCCTATACAGACCCAACCTGGAGCAGAGTAAGGACAAGCAGGGCTCTGTGTACCACTCTGACCTCTTCGCTATGATTGGTGAGTCAGGGGTGCTGGTACATGTGGACCATTTGGCTGCAGAGGGGTGGTCCCTCAGGTATCTCTGGGAAAACCAAACTGAAACCGGGATCTGAGGCTGAGAAGCTCCGTATCCTAGTCTTCTACCTCTCAAAGCTACTCAGCTCCCTTCATCAGTGGCTGGGCTGAGATGGTACCTGGGAAGACAAGGACGTATTTTGGTTCCCCCTCTCTGCCAGATGGTCCCATCATGAAGGATGCAAGTCTGGGCAGCAGGTCTAAAGACTTAACTTCCCACTGGGCAGGAAGATCTTCTTTAGAGGTTTTTTCAATTCCCATATTCTCTCTTTACCATTCTTTGTCCCCTCCTCCCCATCCCATCAGGAACCCTGTATCTATGGATGTACTGGCCCAGTTTTAACTCAGCAGTATCTGAGCATGGGGACGCTCAGCACCGGGCTGCCATTAACACATACTGCTCACTGGCTGCTTGTGTCCTCACCACAATGGCCTTCTCCAGCATGCTGCAGAAGAAAGGCAAGCTTGACATGGTAAGCTGGGATCAAGGGTCCAGGAAATAACTGGCACTTGTCCTTTGCTGAACAGATGCTGGGGTTTAAGGTGTGATGGTGAAACCAGCGTTCAGGCCATCTTGAATAAGCAAGTGGGAAGCGAGTCCTGCAGTGCTTGAGGTGCAGGGTGATGCCTGCATGTGGTGGACCTAAGTTGCAGCAGGGATTAGACTTGCTACTGATGGGCACGTTGCAGAGCCATGTTTAGCAGCACTCTCCAGCAAACTGAGCAGGGCCTGCACAGCAGCTCGTGAGCAATCGGGGGGCTGACTTGTACGTGTTATGTGTGTGGGTGACATGTCTCTGTGACAGCAGAGCTTGCGTGACACATGGGTGAGACAATTTCCATCTGATCACAACTCCCCACCCGGATTTGTGGATGCAAAGAACGTGTGTGGTACAGGGAGTGGGAGTCTGTGCGCCTGTGCTGCAGACAGAGGCTGCCTCTTCTCCTCTTGTTTTTCACCAGTGAGCAGGAAAACAAGACCTGAAGTTTCCTCTGGGAACGTTCTCAGTGCTGCTTCTTCCACTTTGCCATTTGCACCATCCCTGAGCAATTGCAGTCTCCCCAAGATGCCAAAACAGGATGGTTCCTTCTGCAGGTCCACATCCAGAACGCAACGCTGGCAGGCGGTGTGGCCGTGGGCACCAGTGCAGAGATGATGCTGACTCCATACGGTGCCCTCATTGTTGGCTTCATCTCTGGGATTGTGTCCACGGTGGGGTATGTCTACCTCACGGTGAGTGCTGCTTTAGGGCTCTGCCTGCTGTGCAGGCCAGAAATGGATTCACTTCCCTTTGAGGGTTACTGCTTTCCACCATCTCTTACATAGATTCACTTCTGACTTCATTTACCGCTCCAAAGGGCTCAGGAAGGTTCAGTCTCCAGCAGGAGAGTGTTTGGAGGATATGTTGTCATTTTATCTTGAGCTTGGCTCACATCTATGTCTACAAGCCCCTAGGTCTTCAATGGGACACAGTATCACTCTTCCTTCTCTACTTATCCCACTCCTCCATGGAATGAACTAATCCTTTCCAGGGCTGTGCTCATGTCCCTCATCTCTCTGTACCTCCCTTCCCCTCAGCCCTTTTTGGAGTCCAGGTTGCACATCCAGGACACGTGTGGCATCCACAACCTCCACGCCATGCCGGGCCTTATTGGAGGCATTGTGGGGGCCATCACTGCAGCCGCAGCCACAGAGGATGTGTATGGAAAGGAAGGGTAAGGCAGCTTGAAAAACTTCCCTGAGAATAGATGTTACCTGGGGCTCCTAGGTCTAGGAGCAAGGAGCAATTACCAGCCCTTGTTAATGGTCCATATTTGCCCCTTTCCCCTCAAACACATGGCATGCACAGACCGCGTCGGGCTTACTGGAGTGCAAAAGACTCATCTCTTGCAGCTGATTTGTGGTGGCCTCAAAACGCAGCCATAGCCCTATTGCTTGGCATTATTCTGGAGCATGGTGGGTGGGGAAGCGCTCCTCCTTCCATCCCAGCATTGTTTTGTGGGGTCAGGTGAGGTTGAAGGTCTGAAATACAAAGGAAGTGTTTCTATTTGGGCTCCTCCTGGGTAAAACTTTGCCAGGAGGCAGAGGAGAAGGAAGTGAGCAGTGGTTTGTGTCACTCCGCTGGTCCATTGCAAAAGAGGGATGGGGCTTAGGGAGTCCCTGACGGAGCAGGGCCACACGGCTCCGCCGGAGCCTGGAGGGCTCTCTGCCAGGAGGAATTCTCGCCCTTCCCTCAGGCTCATCAAGGCGTTTGACTTCACTGGCCCGTACCAGGCGCGCACATCCAGCGTCCAAGGCGGGTTCCAGGCGGCCGGCATCGTGGTGTCCCTGCTGATGGCGCTTGCCGGGGGTGCCCTTGTGGGTAAGCAGGAGGGGAGCACGGGGAGGGGACCCGTGCAGAGGAGCCAGGGAAGCTACGGGAAAAGGATCAAACGGGGCTCGGTGCTCCTGCGTTTGCCCCCTGTGCCGCCGGGACGCGGGTGCCTGCGCCGCACAGCCGCATCGTGCTTCCAGGGGCCATCCTGAAGCTGCCCTTCTGGGGCGACGCCTCGGACGAGAGCTGCTTCGAGGACGACATTTACTGGGAGGTGAGGCGGGGGTCGCTGCCCCGGCAGCTCTGCGGGGCCGGCGGCGGGGGGCGGGCGGCGCAAGGTGGCGCTGTGGCCCCGCGGCGCTGAGGGGGCTGTGGCGCGCCGCAGGTGCCGGAGGACGAGGAGAGCGATGTGTACCACATGCACAGCCCCGACAAGGCCGCCTCGCCGTGAGCCCCCGGGAGGCGCGGCCGCTGCCCCCTCAGGGCGGAGAGGGGCTGCCCGCCACGACAGGGACCCGGGGGCTGCTCCGGCAGGCGATGGTTCATGTGCTTCCTGTGAAGACAGCGTGCCCGGCTCTGCCCTTCCCTCTGCTTTTGTAAGGAGCTTTGTGAATAAAATGGAAATGTGTTCTTCTTCCCAAGCCTCATGTTGGTAGTGGTGCTGGGTGGGATGCAACCCAAGTGCCGGCGGCATCTGGGCTGCTCGTGGTCAAGGGGAGGTGCTGGGACACTCCGGTGTGGATGCGCAGGCAATGGCACTGTGAGGACAGCACAGGCAAGGGGACACTTGGCTTCTGTGAACATAAATGGCAGCAGCCAGCTCTGCCTCGGCCATAGCCGAGCCCGTGTGGGAAGCATGGGCCTGGGTGAGGGCCAGCTTTGAGTCTGGCTACACTTTACATGGCTCCGCCATCACCTTCTCTTGACCTGCCCTGCTGAGGCCTCCATCAGCTCCTTGGGAGCCTTGTTTGTGCACACAGTGCAGGCTGCACGACCCTGTCCTCTGCTTCGGTCTCAGCCATTGCTTCATCAGAGCATCCCTTCTACTTACTGGTGCTATCCTCACGGGAAGAGCCCGAAGGCAGAGCACAGCCCAGGGTTCTTAACCGGACCATCAGGATTCAACCAGAGTTGGAGGAAACAGGAATGAAATCAGACCTAAAAGCTGCGTGTTTTCCAAGGTGCTACGATGTGAGGAGCAGGCGAGGAAATAGGGAGTTAAAAAAAGGAGGTAGGAGTGCTGTTAGGTCTCTTCACTGAGTCTAGCTGTAATTCTCACACCTGAGGGGGGGAGTCAAAAGTAGCTATTCACATCCCCTTGGGATATGACACCCTCATTTTCCATGCTGGGTAAAGACAAAAACCCTTTACAACATGTTTCTGGAATTTGTCAGCGGCTGCCAGCAGCAGCATGTTAATTAAATGTCGGCAAAGATGGAAGCAAGTGGCTCTGCTCTAATTGGACACTTTGCTTGGTGGAGCTGAAAAACATTGTGACAGAGGAGGAGGCACTGAAACACTCTGTTCCTCCGCCATGGCGCGGGGATGGGGACAGCCAGGCACTGGAGATGCGCTCTTCAGGATCCGCGTTGCCTCTGCTTGGCCTGAAATAACCTCCCTGTTGAACAAAGAAGGGTAATAAAATAACATAATAACATAATAAGGCCTAAAATCCACTATAGGAATGGTCCTGAACACGGCAGCAGTATGGGAGGCAGGGAAATGGCTTATTGGCTGAAGGGGAATTTGGAAATACCGTAGCTGAGGCCATCAGGAGCTGGTGGTATAGTGTATATGCTTTTGTGGTGGTGAAGGAAGGTCTGAAAGGTGTTAGAAATGGTCCCTCAAGCACAATCCCTGCAGAGGTTGAGTGTGTGTTGAGCTGCACCATTTTGCCAGGGCAGGGGTGGGAAAATGAAAGGTAATTCCTGATTGGAGTGCTGGGGTCTGATGAAGGAAGATCTCCTCCCAGCCTCTTCGTACTGAGGAAAGGATTTAACAGCCGTTTTCTGCCCAAAGCTTCATCCAGAGACCCCATCACAAACCACCCCAGGGTTGTTTAGTCACAAGCACTGTAGATTATCTCATTTCAAAAACAGAGTCCTGAACTTTTTGCCCCAACTCTGCAAAACCTGAAAGCAAAGCAGGCCTTTCAGGCAAGCATTTCCTACTGTGTCACTGGACCAGCATCTCTCTGTCCCATACCATTTGAGCTCTGACCACGTTCCAAATGAGCCAGCATCCAGCTGTGCATCTGGCTCCCATGGTCTCTAGTCTTTCCACCCAGCAGCTTGCACAGGGCCGTGAGGATCAGTAATGGCAATGATTGAGTGACCTCCGTTGCTTTAAAGAGGTGCCCAGCCCGTATCTCTGTTGGGGCAGGTCTGTGAGCACCAGGATATGCTCCTGCCCCATGTGCATGTGCTGGAGTCCCGATCCCACTCCCCGTCCCTCTGGGCTCTGCCTCCTCCTCGTGGGAAGACCCCTAAATTGCCCAGGCTGCTGGGCAGCCAAGCGTTTTATTGCCCGTGCTCTCGCAGGGCTCAGTCTGGTCTCAGTACCTAAATCACTCGCTGGAGCTGGCCTTGCACTTTTAATTCCCTGGCAAACAATGCCGGGGTCGGGCTGGCGCGTTTGAAGTGCGGTCGAGGCCCCAGCGGTGGACGGAGGGCTTCTCAACGGGGGAGCGCGGGGAGCAGAGGATTGGGCTGCTCCAGCAGGCAGGAGGACGTGTGAGAAAGGGGCTGTTGATACCCGCGGGGATTAGGTGGTATAAATTGGCTGGGAAGCACCGGAGGCATTGACCAAAGTTGTCCTGGGGCAGG